>VZTF01001973.1:297192-362431 GCA_013397755.1 Cnemophilus loriae
GGGCGCTCCCGCCGCCTCCCTGCGGCAAAATGGCGGCTGTCTCCGCGGGCGGGAAAGTGGGCTGGGGCGCACGGTCTGCCCGGAGCCCCTTCACCGCGGCCCGGCGGTGCTGGGAGCGCCGCTGGCTCTGCTGGGCACTGGGAAGGGCTCGCCCCAGGGATGGGAGTGGCACGAGGAGCCCGAAGAAGCAGGATAAATAATGTCAGGCGAAAAGGAAGATGGGGCGGGCTGCCGTGGTTAACCGCAGCAGGCAGCTCAACACTATACATTCGCTCGCTCTCTCCCTACTTTCCCAGTGGGAAGGGGGAGAGAAGAAGGGAAGGGTGAAAGTGAGAAAATCCGCGGGTTGAGACAACGGCAGTTTAGTAAGTAAAAAGGAAAAAAAAAAAATGAAAGAGAGGAAACAAGCCCAAGAAAAGCAAATTATGCAAAACCCTCCAGGTGCTCACCACCAGCGCACCAATGCCTTTCCTGAGGCAAGGCAGCCCCAGCAAGCCCCAAGACCCTAGTTTTTATTTCTGAATATGACTTTATATGGTATGGGATATCTCTTTGGTCAGTGGGATCAGCTGTCCCGACCGTGTCCCCTCCCAATTCCTTGTGCACCCCTAGCCCTCTCAGCAGAAAAGGCCTTGACACAGTGTAAACAATGCTCCACAGTAACCAAAACATCACTGTGCTATCAGCACAGTTTTCATCACAAATCCAAAACATAGTCCCATACCAGCTACTATGGAGAGAATTAAATGTGTCCAAGGCAAGGCCAGTACACTGGGCTGGGAAGCCACACTGGGGGGGAAAACAGAGAAGACTTTTACATAGGTGCATGTCTCGCTGGAGGAAGATTAATAAAATGGCCAGTGAGGCACTCTTTATGCACACTTCTTTCCATGATGTTGAGTAAAAGTGGAAAGCTGGATTTCACTCTTCTCTAGTGTCATTAAATATCACTGAGACCTCCAGGGGAGGTATGGCATCTCTGCATTCAGTTTGCGGGGATGAGGACTTGTTCCTGTTAGCAGTCAGTCCCCTTGCTTAAGCAGCAGTTGTTTCGGTGCTGTGATAATTGTTGATGCTCATGCGTGGTGGGATTGGTTTTTTCCTCAGTTTGCTTAGGAAGTTACACGTTTCTCCCTGTGTTAAACAACATGATTGCCTTTTGAAGTGTTAATAAATGAAAACAGGAAATGTCAGAAGCTCCTGTGCTACCTTAATTCAGACCCTTAATATTTACATTTACATACCATTTTCAAGCATTCTATTCATACTGATTTTTTGCCTGAACAATGTTTCTTTCAGTGTCTGAGCTGCGGACCTCTTCAAACTAGTCCTGCAGTTGTGAACTTTATAAAATGTTCGTTCATAAATGGAAAGAGAAAACCCAATATTAACCCATTAGAGTCAAAATGGCCCTTTATGTATTTAAAATGGCTCAAAAAAGGAGCTTGGACGTACTTGGACCAACATATAAGCAAATGACCTTTAATAAATCTTCTGACTTAGTAGTGTCTCAGGGTAGATAGATCAGTTATCCTCTGCATGCACCAGTTCTTTTACCTGACACATGATCCTGATATTAATGGTGTTCAGGTAAAAAGTTGAGTTGTGGTGACTTACCTAGGGATAAAAGCAAAATATATATTTAATAAAAACCTTTATTGTGATGGCAAGACAGTAAAAGACTTTCAGCTCCAGGTGGGTTCTACAGCTATTTCCTTTGTGTGCAAATAGACAATAATATTATTGTTTATTTCCCAGGAGTTATTTATTCAGCCTAGTTGCCAGTGACCAGGCTTGTTAGACATCTCCATCTAAACCAGTGGCATGTATTGTCAATGAATACAGAAAGGCTTTTTGAAGGTGTGATTCACCTGACCTACTTTGCCTGGCTGTTCTAGCATGGGATGACTCACACCCTCGGAGGTGCCAGTTTCTCTCCCTTGGGTATAAAGCAAGCTGAGGATGAGTGGCTTGCCAGATAGATGTCTGCATTCCATCACTGCCATCTCACCCTTGTCATCTTTTTACTGGCACATCTGATTATTATGCCAATTAGGCAGTTTGCTAACAGCCCACCTACCACTCTTGTTTAGCAGTCATGAAGAAGAGATTTTTACTTCGCAGAGTAAATTGAATCATCCATGTCTGTAAGGAGTCTGTTCCTAACATACCTACTGATTCTCAATGGTTGTGGATGTAGTACTGTGAAATCTTTCCAAGTTTTTTCTGACTGTAATGAAAGTCAGCTTAAATATGACTGAATTGTTGTGATCAAGATTCAGTACACGTTTTGATCGGGAAATGTCATGGCAAATGTTTCTGGGAGAGAGAGAGAGAGAGAGAGAGAGAGAAGGCATATAATACTGCAGTGTACTTCTTACTAGACAAAGAGGTCTTAAAGACATATATTTGTGCATATCAGCTACTTAGTAATGTTGATGGAATTGCATGTTACTTCAGCTTGTGAGATTTCATTTCCTGTGGCTTTCCTTGCCAGGAAAGCTGCAGCATTTTCCCAGCACACTGCTGACTGCAAGTGTCAAGAGTCCGGCTTTCAATACTGTGTGTGCTCTTCCATGTGGTGCCTCTACACTGTGCAATATTGTTTCTGCTTTGTTCATAGGTTCTGAAGACATCTGTCCATTTTATCTTCTGCAGGACTCAGTAAAGGTCTGCCATATTATAGAGCTGATGCCCTAGAACTGATGACTCGCCCTGAGCTTCTCCTGAGTTTTCTCCTGAGTTTCTCTCTCCACTATAGAAAATTGCTTCAGGCAGCCTTTTGCCTGATACATGTTCTAGATATCCAGACCTGGGTAGCAAAACGTGCAGGAAAATGGTTTTCATCCTAAGTACCTGCTATTGTCAAGTAAAGTAACACCTGTAGACAGTCTTAAAAAGAAATTTAGCATTTTTTCTCTTTTGTAGTTTCAATCAGAGCCTTCTTATCTGAAGTCCACATTTTTTTCTTCTTTTCTTCACAAGCACTTTTTTGTTATGCTTAGTATGCAAGGATGTGGTTAGGTTCTCATGATGACTTAAGTGTGAGGTTTCAGGATTCTCAGGCTTTCTTCTGTGATGACTTTAAATTGTTCATTGACATGGAGAAGATTTATAGGCCTTGAATAGTCTAATAATGTTTAACACGTGGAGTTGAAGGAAAATGTACAGTGCAGTCCCTCTAAGCACAGACCAAGTCTCTGGGCAGGCAGGCATCTATACACAACTGCATTAAATTCACACTAACAGATATATGGCATGACTTTCAGTTCCTATCACTATTAGAAATAATTCCAGAAGTGCAAAATACTTCAATACATTAAACCCCAGAAATATTTACCAAGCTGCTCAAATTGATTTATTTCTACATCCCTTCTCTGTCAGGGTAGGGATTGCATTTTACTGAATATACACTGACTAAAATAGAGTGGTTTCACCCTGGATGCATTCTGGGTGCTATTGGAGTATTAAATGTTTCATAACAATTATATTTTTTAAAAAAACTAGTTTCTGTTTCCACGTGGAAAAAAGACTTTTTGTTTGTGTAGCAATTACATTGTGACACCTGACAATTTACCATTTCTGTACATATATTCATCATAAGAAAGTACAATTGGAATTTGGCTTCCAGTTTTGTTAATGGTGCAGAAAGAATAATAAAATCTAATGAAAGAAATTTTGTATGTAGTATTGGAATGGTAACAGCAATTGAAAACTGGAAACACTGGATTTAAAGAACTCATTTTTCCTGTGTTATCCCTCTGCATCTGAGCACTTAGTTAAGATTTCATTGAAAAGGAAAATTTCATTTTGATACTGCTCAGCTCTGGTTACAGCTTTGACTGTTTCTAATTTTTGGTGTTATTTCCTTTCAAAAAAACCAATTTTAGCACTCACTGTCATCATAATTTCCTCTTTTCCAAGCTCTGAGATGTTGATAGAAATCTGCTTTGCAGAAACCTTATCTATTTGTGTTGAAATGATGGCAGCAATGTAGTAAGATTTTGTCTTTGTTCTTCCTAGCCATCTGCCTCTTTTATTTAGAGTGGGAGAGAACAGGCAGCAGCAATCAGATTTCCTTTGGTTTTCCTACATCTAAGCTTTTTGAGTCATATTTCAAGGCTCTCTTTGGCTGGGTTTCACCTTATCTTTTTTGTCTCTAGCAAGTTACCAATACCGTCATTATTTCTTTGCTAATGTGCCTCCTGTCTAATTTAATGTTGGTAAAGGCAAAAAGAGCAATGGAGCAAGGAGGGCTTGGAAGCCCCAGCTCTCCCTTGCCATTCAAGATATCTGTCCTACTGTTCCTCAGTGTGTCTCTTTCACTGGAAACATACTAGCCTTACCTTAAATTACTCTTCTTTGTAGTTCTTCGTGATTTCAGCTCTTCAGCCCTCATTATTCCAAGCTTACCTATGCAACTCTCTGTGATCAGTTGGTTTGCTTCTGCAGCTTGCAGTTGAAATCTGTTGTTTCAAGCTATGAAAAAGAAGTGTCACCAACTGAATGTGAGCACAAGGAGTGCAAGAGGTGATACAATTTCTCAGTAATCAATCTCTGTTATCGGAGCTTTGATTTCGCAGAGGATAGATAACTACTTCTTGAAGAGCATTTCTCATGGACTTGTTCAGAAAATGAATATCCATGTTGATAATGGAAGCTCTCCTTTAAAAAAAAAAAACCCAACAACCCCCCAAATAGTACAGCCTAATAATTTTCTCTCTTGCATGTTTTAATGAATTAGGCTAAGGTTTCAAAGACATGAGTTGTCATATTGGTATTGTAAAGCATTTCCCAAAGGGCCTTCTTGGTAGAGTTTGTGTTCTCAGTTCTTTTGGAATATCTCAATTTGGGCAATGAAAAATTGAGATACCCAAGAATCATTGACTGGTTTTTTTTTTTTTTAAATTTAACCTTCCAAACTTAACTTTAAAGGACAAAACCACAAACTGCTTCTGCATTTTGGTGCATCGTATTTTGCTGCACCTGTCCTTGTGTGGTCTGACTTCCTGGGATCTCACAGCCAGGAGCATTTCTCCATAGACATCTCCTCAAAGAACCAGGCTGTTGGCATGAATATGGTCAATAAGTTATTATCAGTAATATCCTCTTGATGTGATCAAGATCATAGGATTCATTGTAAGACACTAAACTACCATCTGGCCACTCTGAAGAATGAGAGTCACCCAGCACACTGTCTGATGCATGCAGGTGGGTTGTGCTCTAGTCAAAGTCCCCTGCTACCTTCTGCTTCAGTCATGCCTTCCAAGGCAGAAAGAGCCTGGATTTCATGGTACCTTTCAGCTTTCTGGCTGACTAGTATACAGGATTAATCAATGGGCAAGAATATATTTTCCTAAAAAATGGTGTCTTCAACTCCTGTATTTTTTTTTAGCACTCATCTTACTTTAATTACTTGCTTTCTTTTCTGATAGTCATAAAATACTGTTTGTTTTGATTGGTTTTGATATGGGTGCAATTTAGAAAATGACTACTAATCATTGAGCAGTGAGTGAAAATGAAGAATTAATTCAGAATTTCAAATAGCACATTTCTCAGGCATATTCTTGTTTTAAAAAGCATACTTGGTGGGCATCTTCTTTTAGATGAAAAATTAGGGTCAATGTCCCCTCTGCATTTTTTTAATTCTAATGGTCAGCTAGAAAATTATCATATTTTAGGAAATGTCTGTCTTGGGTTTTTATGGAAGTAATTTTATTCGCAAAGTAGAAATGCTTCATTGTTTTAAAGGCACTGTAGTATCCATAGAGAAAAATACATTTAAGAATGGACAAGACAATGTACCTACATAGGAATGACCATTAGAGACTTCTTCTGAAAATATATTTGATCTATTTTTTTCTAATTTCAATAATAGGACTAATACAAGAACCATTTATTGGCTGTTGCAGCAATTTATTGACTTCTTTTAATACCACAGGCAG
Source organism: Cnemophilus loriae (assembly GCA_013397755.1). Lineage (NCBI taxonomy): Eukaryota > Metazoa > Chordata > Aves > Passeriformes > Corvidae > Cnemophilus > Cnemophilus loriae. The sequence goes on from VZTF01001973.1 coordinate 303,138, forward strand.
ATGCTTGAAATATCAATATCTGAACTGAGAAACACTGTAACAGAACTGGAAAAAAGTCTTAACAGTGTTGAAAATGAAGGTAAGTGAATTACAACAGTCTTGCCAATTGATTAGGAAACATAGAAAAATGATTCTTTTGGGAAGGACCTACAGGGGTTCAAATTTTTATTTAGAAATTTAAGTTTTCAGTTTTCAAACATGACTATTATAGCTGTGGTGCTTCACATGTGAAATTAAGGAATACTACATGTGGCCATGCTTTTTTTTGTTAATTATTAAAGAAACTATGAATAATATGAATTCACAGAGTTGATTAATATTCTGACCACAGTAAGCCTAGTGAAAATTTTCCTTGATTTATATTTTCAAGCTCTTTTATATGCAAAGATTCTCATTATGAGTATTACTAAGTGGAGACTTCCTCAGTCTTCACTTAGTTAAAAGGAACAGTTTTGAAAAATGCTTCTGCTTAAAATGACGTGAACTAATCTGGGAAATATAATAATTCTCTGTTTGTTTTTAAGATAATGAATGGAAAACCAGATATGAAGCACAAGTAGAATTGAACAAACAGCTGAAAAGGCACACTAATATTCTTCGAGATAAGGTGGAGCTTATTCGTGGAAATCCAGCAGGTAGAAACGGATATTCCTAACTTTTTCAATAGAATTAGTGATTATATGTTGAAATTGTATCAACAGGTCACATTTTCTGCTTATTTGTAGATAAACTGTCCATTGTTCGCACCTTTGATAAAATGCCTGTGGTAAGTACTGTGACATTTAGTTTGCTTAACAACAAATAACAGTCTAGTTGGAAAACTCATATAGTCTTTGTTTTTTCATTAAAAAATAGCAGCAGCCTGGTCTAGAAACCAAAACAATCAGTTCTGCTTATGTTTTTATTGTTTCGTATATGCAATTGCTTATAAAATTATAAAATATAAAGTAAAATCCTTAAGTAGGAAGTACATAAGACTTGAATGTTGGGAAGAGTTATATAGTGAAATTTTTAACTGACTGAAGGTTTTATAATTTAATCTACAGTAAGGCATGCCAGATGGAGTAGCTGGACTAGATCTATGAATAAATGGGAAAACATTAAACCTCATGGAATCATTTAGTCTGTGACCACTCTCGTAGTAAAAAATGTCTTCAGTTGTGACCAAATGGAATTCCAGCTGTTTCAGTCTTCTTGTCCTGTCACTGGGCACTGCTGGGAAGAGCCTGGCTCCCTCTTCCTTCCTTCCCATCACGTATATATACGCATTGATAAGAACCCCTGGGCCTTCTCTTCCCCAGGCTGAACAGTTGCAGATCTCTCAGCCTTTCCTTGTCTGTCAGGTGCTTCGGTCTCTTAATCATCTTCATATCCCTGTGTTGGACTTGCTCCAGGAAGTCCATATCATTCTTGTACTGAAGAGTCCAGAACTGGGCCCAGCACTGCAGATACGTCTCATAAGTGGTAAGGATAAGGGTCGGATTACCTCCCTTGACCTGCTGGCTACGTCTTTGTAACGCAGCCCAGGCAGCCACTGGCCACCCTTGCAGCAAGAGTGCATTGCTTTCTTGGGGTCACCTTGCTCAGCAGGAGCCCAAAGTCATCGTCTCCCAGGCTGCTTCCCAGCCAGTCAGCCCCAGCATATACTGGTGCCTAGGATTATTTCTCTCCGGGGGGCAGGGCTCTGCATTTCCTCTTCATATGATTCATCTCTGCCTATTTCTGCAGCTTTTTGAGGTCCCTCTGCATGGCAACAGAATCCTCTGTTGTATCAGTCAATACTTCCAGTTTTGTATCAACTGTGATAACCTAGATGAATAGTTGCAGTAACATTTTACATAATTTAGTCACAGTAAAACTCCTCATTTTACAGTAAATTTTTGCATCACTGAAGGAAGTACCTGTTTCTGTTTTTAAAATGTTATTCCTTAATGCACTCATACTTCATGTCCTTTATTTCAACACAGCATACAATATTTTTTCTGCAGTCTTGACGAGAAAATGGCAAGGAAAAACCCCAGGAAAAATTATGGCCATTTTGTCTTCTAAGGTAGTAAATGCAGTAAAAAATCATTGTATATTCAGACCTGCTTTTTCCTTAGCCTGTCATCTGCTGAAGTATTTGACACCTTTTCTGCTTCTCACCCACTTTTAGAAATAGGGAAGGTAGATAAAGACGTGATAATGCCTTGTAATATAAGCAGGGATAATGAACATTATGAAGCAGGGCTGTTATGATTTTTATTCCTGTGTTACCATCTGACTTTTTTTGGTGCTTCAGATTCTGAAGATTAATGGGAGTTTAGTGACCCTAGAGGAGGCTGCATGCTCTGTTAGTGGAAAGGATGATTATCTGCTGTAAGCAGGGTGTGAATAATTAACTGTTTTTTATGATCTGATCCATGGCTTTCAAACAGTCAACATTTTTGCCAGTTTTAGTGTTGTCCTAGAGACCATGGTGTTTTGTAGGTAGGCAAGATTTTTTCATTAACAACCAGTTAAAAAGAGAACATAATCTTCCCCATCCCACTTTCCTGTATCACTGAGTTCATCTGCAAATACAACTGGGATTGTGTTCAAAGAAAAGTCATGAAGACAGAACGCTGATCTAGAAAATTTACAGCAGAGTCTGCTTTGGACAATGTTATTCCTGTCAGCCTGTAAAGCACAGACTGGTGTGCACAGTATTTATTTCCGTCCAATTGCTAGTACTCTCCTAACCAATCCAATTACACCTTGCCAGGCACTCCAGGAGGCATTACCAGTGAGATAAACTCCTTTCCCACCAATCCAGTACATTTCTAATCCCTACTAAGTACTGCATTGCGTCCTCACCAATGAGCTATAGTTCTGAGAGGTTTGATTATTGTTCCCATAAAGGGAAGAATGCTAGCACAACTGAAAGAATCATACTGCCAGAAGGAGTCTAGGAGAGAGCTTGAAGAGTCCTCGGCTCACTTAGTGAAGCCTGGGAAAGTCTGGAGCCCATGTGCTATGCCATGCAGTTTCAAGTCCTTCTTTCATTCTTCCAGCTTCAAGTTAATAAATCCTCCTGTTTGCTAGCCAGAAAGAAAAGAAAAGTGTTTCAGGGGTTTAGTGAAATGTTTCATTTTTCCCTTGTTTTGTTTTTTGGGAGATGGAAAGAGTGGAAGAATTTAGAGGTATTATGTGGGCTTTACTGGTTTTTGGTTTTGATTTGTTTTTGTTTTTTTTTTTAACGGAAGCCATCAGAAAAGCCAATGTTTATTTACAGATACTCTTGTAGAATGAAGAGCTGCTTTGCTTTTTATATATAATTTTAGAAGATAAAACATTGGTAAAAATACACAGATAATTTTTGTGGTGTTTAAGCATTTAGGTTTGTTAAAATTCTTTTGAGGTTTTTGAGAGTTGTTCAGGGGATTAGGGGAGAATATTTAGCTTGTTCACAGATGAGAATAAAGAGCAGATGTGAGTGGGTAGAAAAACAAAGAGTTTTCAGCCAGTCATCAATATACATTTGCTCAAAGTAAAAATGCTGAGAGTGGGTATATAAAGCATCGCGTGTGTGTCTGTAAAATCAAAAGTACACTGTGATATTCAGCTTTCATCTTGCAGTTGCATATGAATAGGAAATATATTCCTATATGAAAATATACTTCTTAAGTGTATTGCATAGGAAAGATTTCTTCACTGAAAGGCTTGTCAAGCACTGGAACAGGCTGGCCAGGGAAGTGGTTGAGCCACCATCCCTGCAGATATTTAAAAGACACATATTGTGGTGCTTGGCAGCATGGATTAGGGGTGGACTTGGCACTGCTGGGTTAAAGGTTGGACTTGATCACCAAAAGGTTGATTCTGTGATTGTGTGAAGTTCTGTGGAAAGATTGAAAATTGTTTCTTTCAGCAAGATGATACAATTTCTGGAATGTGGCAGCAGTAGACAGTAGATTTTGTTTTGAGTAACATATTGAGAAAATTAAATATTATTTTCAAGTATTTATAACCTGTGTTCCCAAGAAACTTAGAATTATAATTGGGCTTATTAGAAGGACCTCTAATAATTCTTAATTTACTAAACAATTTCAGCTATATTTAACAGAGTTATTTCAAAGATACTAAGGAGATTTAGCTCACTCATTTAAGATCCTACTGTAGTGAAAAGAGGGAGAAAAACATATCTGTACAGTAATTCAACCCATTTAGACATAGGTAGCATAAAATATTTTCTTGATATCAAGCACTACAGGGAAAATAAAAAAAAAAAAATAAAAAATTAGTCATCAGGGACCCTGGCAGTCAGCAAGCTATAAAAACCTGAATGAAAGAGAAGAATACAAATGCAGATTCTGGAGTGATGAGCAGGGAAGCACAGAGGATTTTCTGTGTTGAAAAATTGCAGTAATTGTTGCAGATGGCTTGCACTATTTTTGCTTTAGAATTAGAATTGTACTGATGAATAATTTCTTTCTATTAAAAACACCCCTACACCATTTAGATATACAGTTAGCATTCTGAAGTCCTTATACTGATATGAGATAATCCCTTTTTTTGGTTCAGAAAAATCATGTAGATGTCACATAGCAGTAAATGCAGAACCAATACCTTGAACACAGAAATTCTTACTGCCAGGGTTTAGAAAATATTTTTTGTGTTTACATACTGAGGGCAGATTAAAAATAACAGTGACAAGCACAAGGGAGTTCCAACAGTGAAAACTGTTTAGTCAGTAATTTCCTTTATGTCCCAATGAATAATACAAATGTCATACAGTACTTCAGAAATAATTACAGAAGGAATGCATTCTCTCTAAAGTATAACATGATGTGAATTTTACTTGCTTCTTTTAAACATGCTGCTTTCATTTGTTTGCATTTTTTCATAAAATGAGTTTTGGTAAAATACATGTTCTCTGCTAAGCATAATTTCCCATATAAGGAGAAAGAAAACTATTCCTTTCTCTCTCACCATTTCTACAAAAATGAATCCCTAGATAGCAGCTTTAGTATGCAAATACTGAAAAGCATACTACAAAATCAGTTCACCAGAGCACACTCCTGATAGCATTGCCTTAGCAACGCTCTAGTTAAGATTAGCCCAGGAACCAGGGTTTCTGATAAATCACCATTTTTTCATAATGTCCAGCACCATAGATGAAAAAATTCTGACATTAAGGGCCTGATACTTGCTTTGCAAAGCAGCCTTTCTGGAAGGACAGTGACTACAGAACTGATAGCCTCACACAACCACCTCAGGGTTTTTGCTATCAGTTTTAAACTATAAGCAGAATGTGTGGCAGTGTCACACTGGAGACATACGTGGTTGAAATCAGGAAGGGAATCTTGGGTTTGTGAAAACATGCAGTGAAGGCTGTATTTCAGTAGGCGTTGATAACTGCCTATAGGGAACATCAGCACTCACAATGGCATAGGAAATGTTGACAATTCTCCTAGCAAACGACTGTTAAATGGACCTTGTTGCTCTTCCTGTGTTAAGCCATCAGTGGCTGTATGGAAAGAAGAAATCTGGTATCCTAGCTTTTCATGAAATTTGGAAGTATTTTGGAGAAAGTTCTGTCTCTGGTCTGACTGCCCTAAGCTGATATCCTGCCTCCTCACAGACTTCCTCTTCCTACTCCTTTCATTTGACCTCAAATAAATACTTTGAATGCTTCCAAGAGACCTTTTTGATTTGTTTTTTTTTTTCTTTTCGTTGTCGAGTTGGCATTTGTTGTTCCTCTTGGTGGCCTTGCTCAAACCAGGAGACTGTTTTACTCAAATCACTTTGTGGTGTGCCCAGAGGCAGAATACACTTTGTGTTTCAAAGAAAGCAATCAGAGAAAAATCTTGGAGTCAAGTAACGTTCCTTTCTGTCTGTTCTCAAGAACTCCTTAGCAATTGATGGAGATTCTGGGAAATCTTCCAGAGAAAATGTATAAGGAAGTGATATCCAGCCTTTTCCAGCCTACCAGGAGAAGATGCTAAGTGAGACACTTCAGAGTCAGCAGCGCCTTGTTTTGTCAATCTGAACCACAGCGCTGGAGGTCTCCGTTTTAACTTCCCCCGCGCAGGTCGGCGGATAACCCCTGTGAGCAATGTGTGGAGACCACTGAAATAACGGTTTAGGGAGTGAGCATCCCACCCCTATTGCCGCTCACTGGGGAGTTCCCCTCTGGGTCTGGTTTGGAATCTAAGGATGATGCTGACCACAAGGGGGCACTTGGCATTTAGGCAAGTGCAGGCAGCCTCTCCTCGCCTGCCCTGACGTTTTTACAGGATCGAGTGCATGTTGCATGGAGAAATACGCTATGCTAAATAACTTTTAGGTATAATTTTTTGTGTAATATATGAGTCGTGAACTTATTGATACCAATCTAAAATCAATTTCAATTTCAGTGAAACTAAAGATGTATTATTAGTTTTTGCTCCTAATGAGTTTAAAATCATATGTTAAAGGATTCAGTTAAGTCAGCTGATGAATGTCAACTCCTCGTGTTGGAAGGAAGGGAGCTTATTTTCTAAACAAAGCTTCATTTAATTAAAAATGTCAAGTAGAATGGGTTGCAAAAGGCTTCTCATGTTGCTTTTCTTTTCAACACAACTGACAGATACATTGTGTCTGTTCTAACTCATGGAGAAAAATTAAAGATGAACCAAATTGCCATAAGGATCATTAGTGTGCACAGGCAGGGCTCTGATGAAAACAAGTTTGAGCTGCTTGATGATGTCATGGATTTGTCACCTTTTTTTTTGTGAAATGATTGTTAGAAATTGTCACCTCTGTTGCCACTGAGAGCAGGGCAGGGAAAAATCTAGAATTAGAGCAACTTATGTAGGTGGCCTTAAAATTCACTTGCAGTATCTTTCCATATAATTTCATTTTTTTGCAATGTTAAGCCAAGTGTGTAACTTCAGTCAAGTGAAAAGGAAATGGTGTGAAAAAAATAACTGGAGAATTGGTGTTCCCTTCGTGAAACTCTAGGCTTCGTCCTTGCTGGACACAAGATTAATGTGTCTTTGCTCTGAGAGTGAATCATGCTAAGGACTGTAAAATTATGTTATATAAAGGAAATGTTCATTTAAAATCTCACTGTGTCTTTTAGCTTTTTACCAGCTTGCTCAGAGTGGTTTGACATGGATGATGTATTGAAAACTAAGGATCTTAAATTCAGGTTAAATGCCTTAGTCAGCTTATGTCTCCTTTTCAGGCATATGATGTCCAGCTATTCAAGGCTTAGTAGAAGAACCTGTAATGAATCTATCATAAAAAAAAAAATAATTCAGGATTCAGTTAAACTACTTCTAAAAAGCTTTTCCAGCACTTAGCATACTTGTTCATCCTGGAGTTCTGTTGACAATTTCTCGTTCTGGGGGAAATCTGCATAGCTGAGAAGCTCCTTCTGGTTCTCTTGAGCTCTCACTGGTCCCTGCTTGGTTTTCAGGCTTTTTCGTGATGTAAGAACTCTGCTACAAGTCAGTGTTACTGTATGCTTTAAGTTCTGTTTTCTGTGAACTTTTGTGTTTTGTATTAAGCACTAAGTTGATTATGCAACTCTGATCATAGAAAATTGAATCTGTTTCGGTGAAGTTTCTTTCTGCATGCTTCCCGCAGAATTCAGGAAAGGCAAATCCAGCTCTTTATGATTTGTCTGAGTTTATATGCTGTTGTTTCTCACTTCTTGATTTTTATCGATGCACAGCAGCTAAAAACTTCAGATATACCAGGACTCTGCTAGTTCTCCAATAATTGCCTTGAAAGTAGGAGTGGGAGATGAGTTAGAACCAGTCCTGGCTAAAGTAGACCCCTAGAACCTCTCTGAAGTTTTTTCTTTAACGTTTCTTAGTGTCTGGTTTTGATATTGTATTCTATAGTGTTTGGAAACTTGGAGAGGTCCTACTCAACTGAGTAGGAACATCTGTGTCACAAGATTTCCACAAGAACTTCAGTACTGCCATACTGAGCTCTGCGTCATCAATTAGGTTCATGGATGTAGGAGTGGAAGTTCTCAGGCTGAGTTAGCTGAGTAAATTTCCTAGGTATTAGCTGTGAGAAGGGCAGCTAGACTGGGATTCAAACAGATTGCGTATTAGAGATGAAAAACCAATGGTAAGCTGGTAAGAAAAACCCAAGAAATGTGCCTGAAATCCTGCCTCCTCTCCAGAAACAGACATGACCTTTCAGTCTTTCTCACTTTTTCCATCTCCCTCATTGCAAATATTTGCATTTCTGACTCATTGACAGCCTTGCTTCAAAAATTAAACAGCACTGGTTAACTATGATGGTGGCAAGGGCATTCTCAGGCTATAAGATATGAGAATGAGAGCTCTTGGGGAGGCAGAGGACTAAAATGTAACTCCACTAGTTTATTTCTGGGTTAAATTTTAGGCTGATAGAAGAGGCTTTCTTCTTCAGGTAATATGTGTAGAGCATCCTTGCCATCCCCCCCTGTTAGAGGGATGACTACCAGGAAGCTTTGCATTGAGACACCATGAAGGCTTTCAGCAGCAAACCAAGCAGCTCAATTCAGCTTGTGCTTATGGGCAATCACAACAGCAACAGCCCAGATGCCTCCCTATTATTGGACAAAACCAGATGTGAAGAATATAAGACATTGCATAGACTGCTTTATTAGCATTAAGATATTAAATTCTGCCTAAAGTGCAATTGCAACTCCAGTCCTACTTTGATTTTGGGCTTCACTTCCCAATCTGCAAATTTTGAGTATTTTATAGCTTTCTTATTTCACAGGAGATTTGTAAACATGGGTTTATTACAATTTTTGAGGTAGGGATGGTAACTGAATACTTTTAGTCACATTATCAACCTATTTCCGTCTGCTTGCTCATCAAAAGCAGTGTAGTGCACCGTTTGTTTGCTTGCATTTGGATAGCATCCCTGCTCCAGAGCTGAATGAATGCCCACGCATCTGCAGTGGACCAGCTGCACTGGCAGCAAAAAATAGACAGTGCTTCTGAAAGGGCTAATGAAAAAAAGATCTAAAAGTAGTTTACTTTGTAAGTGAAAGAACTCAAAGGAATTAGATGAGTACCATCACTGAGGAGATACCAAATTGCTCAGTTTTAAGTAACAGCTGCAACACCAAGTCTTGCTGTCTTATATAATGCTGATGGACAGTCTAGTAAGGAAATAAATAGTTTGCTGTGGATTTACATAGAAGAAATCTGGAGAGCAGCATGAACTTTTGTATTTACTGTATTTGAGCTTACTGTGGTGATACAAAATATTTAGTAGGTGGTACAAAAGATAATTGTACAAAATATGCTGTCACATGGTTATAATCTTTCATGTGCAGTGAGGTCAAGAAGGCAAAAAAATTTAGTTTCCTGGTTCAAAAGTGCTGAGGTCTTCTCTGTCTAGTTTAATTCTGTAGAGACACTGATGTTGAAATGAAATAGCACATGACCCTAGTGGAATTAAGCCAAATCTTCTCTTTAATCTGCAGCTTACTTTTTCTCCTTGAATTGGCCAACATTGTCTGAATTGACTGTAGGAGCCTTCTGTATTTGGACAAAGATTTCATCTGCATCCAAGGTACTTCTGCTTTAATTAGGAAAAAAACCTGCAACAACCCCTCAGTTCTTTTCATGTCTCCAGGATGCCAGTTGTAACAGATTAAAGTTAATAACAATTCAATCAAAATGTTCTTTAAAGATACAGCTCTTCTGTATCTCTTTTTTTTCTTTTGAACAGTGGGATGGGTTATTCTCTCTTGCAGCATGTTTTAAAAGTACTGTGCCTTTCACCATGCTCCTGCAAAATCTTGATTTTAACAGAAATCATTCCTAGGGAAATGTTCATGAAACCCAGAATTTTTAAGATGAAAAATAAAATTTGGAGCCAAATAAGTAACATGTTATGCAGAAAATTATGCGAAACAATGAAAGTTGCAATAAACTGCAGATGCTAGAAAAGACTGGAGACTTAAAACAGGCAGATGTAATTTTTTTACCAGCAGCAAGCATTCATAAACTCTCTGAAAAATAAACAATATATGGATACTGGCCTTCTGGATCCAAGATTAGCATGATAAATAGGGAAAAGTTTAAAAATTCCCATGGAAAAAGAAGAGGAAAATATTTTGAGAATTGTTATCTTCTTTCAGTGTTTACCAAGAAAATCTGGTAAACAAAGGCCTAGCAAAGCATTAAGGTCATGAGAAGAAATAACTGATTATTAAGAGAATGGTCAAGTAATCAGTATAGCAAGGAAAGGATTCATCTATTCTGACTAAGAAGGTGCTTGTGTTAAAATAAAAAGAAACAAAAATTCTGAAACAGATACTTATTTTACACAGGGGCCCTAAGCAAACAAATGGAATAACCTGACTAACCAGGAATGTAATAGCATTGATAGCAAAAACATGAAGGGATAACAAGTACTAAAGGTACACACTTGCCAGGAAAGAACAAAACAGAAATAGATGTGGTGCATAGCAGATATGAGAGACTTTGACAATAACGTTGTTGATTCTTTCTTCATCAGCTGTTTGGATGAATCCATCTTGAGGATGGACTGGAAAACGAAGTTTAGTCACAATGGTATTGGGAATAATATTGACATGTACATTGAAACAATATTACTCTCTTAAATATTAGGACACATTTATTTTTCTGTATGTAGCTGTCTACCTCTTGACTAGGTCTTTTAATTCCTACCATAGGCAGTTACAGGTTTTATTAATACCGTCATCTGAGTAACGAGATTTGTGTCTAGATTTATTTGGTTGGCATCTTCGGTGGAATAATTGTGTAAACACAGAGTCTTGAAGATGTTTCAGTGCACAGTAGCCCAGGACTGCTGCAGAAGGACGTGTCTTGTGTAACCCATGTGTCATATCTGCCACACATGAATGTCTTGGACTCTCTAGAACATCTCGGATGGAACTGAGTTGAGCTCTTTAGCTGCTTAGCTGAATGAATCACTGCACATCATTGATTGTCTTCACTGTGACTCTTAGTAGGAGTTCAGTTCACATTTGGACACTCAAATGTAGATACCCTTGCCTCAGACTGAATCCCATCCAGTCAAATATACATATAAATATAGTTTTTGGATATAATATTATTAGTTTACTGACAGAAATTGTATTGTATGTTAGACTTGTAAATAAAGACTAGAACCCAAGTGCTAATAATGATGAGGCACAAAACTCAATGGATAATTAACACGTTTTATCAGAAAATACGAGATAAAAGGAGACAATGCTATTTTAGATTTTTAAAAGCTACAAGAACATTGCAGAAAAGCCAGTCAAAAGACCTGTCAGATCAAGTCATCATTAATTTATTCACTTTAAATTAAACATGTATATAAATTTTAAGTAAAGGCAGAAAAAATAAAATGGAGGACAAAGGAAAAAATAGCTAATGTCAGCAAGTGCTTGGAAGAAGAAAAGACAATAACCAAATCCTAAGGAAAACTCAAAGTACTGGATAAGCTTAAAATGAGAGAAGTGGGTAATCTATATCTCAGGATTCTGAAAGAACTGGCTTGTCACATCACTGATCTGATAGCAAGTAGTTCTAATACACATGTGCACATTGTGTGCACTGCAGAAAAGCACTTTTTTTTCAGTGTTAAGATAAAGATAAGAATAGTTGTTGCAAAATGAAATTTAAATATGGATATATTAAAAGGGGCTCATGGTGGGCAAACCTGTTGACATTCTGTGATAAAACAATAGATTTGTTGTCACAATAAATATAGTAATCTTGTTCACTGTGACCTCTGATAAAGACATCATGTCACATGGGAAGTGACTGATTAATTTGGTGAAAATGAAAATAAGTAGATTTGTTAAAGGAGGAAAGAGCTGGCAAATGGAACATGATAGCTGTGATTAGTGAAGGAGTCTGCTGGGAGAGTACAAGCAGAGGTCTTCTAGGACCAGGTTTGGGATGAATCTTAATATTTAATGCATGACCTTAATACACGAAGTAGAATTAGATTGTGATATCTCTCTCCTGAAACCAATTATATAATATAATTGGGATCTGGATGTGGTTTAGAAAAAGAAAGACAGTGAAGACTAGATTATTAAAAATGTGAGTAAAATTTAATAGTGTAGACCAAAGGATTTAGAAAACAGTAAAGGAATTATGTTATGGATTGAGAACTGATACAACTGCAGAGGAGCATCTATGTATTCTGGGTATTGTTGACTGTGAGCCATTATTGTGCAGCTGTGCAAAAGGAAAATGCAATCTTAAAATTTATATAGGTAAAGAAGTATCACTGACATTGTTCAAGGCAGTGAGATGGCTTTTGGAGTACTGCATACTGTAGGCCAGTTCTGTTCTCCAGCCACAGGGAGGTTGAGCTCCAGCCTGGTGTACAAAGGGGTAACTAGGATGATTAGATGAAAGGACAGCCTGCTGTGTGAAAGATAATTTTTGCAAGTTCAGCTTAACCATCCTAGTAAAATGAATGTGGAAAAAAGATGCTCATGTCTTCAGTCTATATGTGCTGGGACAAACACCAGGGAGGAAGAAGAACAGTTATCTTAAAATACATTAAAGTACAAGAACAAACAAGCGTAAACTGACCTTGAGTAATAATAGAGTCATAGAATGGTTTGGATTGGAAGGGACCTTAAAAAACATATAGTTCCAACCCTCCTGCCATGGACAGGGACACCTTACACTAGATTGGCTTGCTCAGAGTCCCATCCAACCTTGAAGACTTCTGGGAATGGGGCATACACAACACCTCTGGGCAAACTGTGCCATTTCCTCACCACCCTCACGGTAAAAAATTTCTTCCTAGTATCTAACCTAAACCTGTCCTCTTTCAGTTTAAAGCCATTACTCCTTGTTCTGTCACTACATACCTTTGTAAAAAGTCCCTCTCTGGCTCGCTTGTAGGCCCTCTTCAGGTACTGGAAAGTGCTATAAGGCTCCCCAGAGCCTTCTCTTGTCTGAACAATCCCAACTGTCTCAGCAGGTCTTCAGAGGAGAGGTGCTCCGGCCCTATGATTTTTGTGGTCTTTCTCTGGTCCTTCTCTGCTGCAGCAGGTGTACATCCTTATCTTGGGAGCCCCAGAGTTGGATGCAGTACTCCAGGTGGGGTCTCAAGAGAGCAGAGCAGAGGAGGGCAGTCACCTCCCTCGACCTGTTGGCCACACTTCTGATGCAGCCTAGGACATGGTTGGATTTCTGGACTGCAAACCATATTGCCAGATCATGCCAACGTTTTCACCTACCAACACCCGCAAGTCCTCCTTCTAAAGACCACTCTCAATCCATTCTCTGGAAAGGATAAACATTCTCCCTAGACTTCCTGTTATCACTAACATACCTACAGAGGCTTTTCTTGTTGCCCTTGACATCCCTGGCCATGTTTAATTCTATCAGGACTGTAGCTTTCTTAAGGTAATCTCCGACTGTTCAAACAGTCCCTGTATTCCTCTCAGGCTACCAGTCTATGTTTCTACCCTCTATAGGCTTCATTTTTGTGTTTGAATTTGTTCAGGAGCTCCTTGTTCATCTATGCAGGCCTCCTGGCATGTTTGCCCAAATTCCTCTTTGTTGTAATGCAGTGTTCCTGAGCTTGGAGGGGGAATCTCTACATTAGAGACTTCTATAAGAATGTCTCTACTGGATGGAATGGATCAAATTACGAATGGGATTATGAAAAGCAATTTCCTGTGTTAGAAGTAGAGGAGGACCTGCTTGAGTGTGTGTTTTACTTCCATTACACAGCAAGCAAAGATTTGGCCAGAGCCAGTAACAAAAAATGGACTCTACTGCTGTTACTCATTCCAGTTGTAGACAAGGTAGATGGTTGCGCACCTAAGACAGTCTCTCCACAAAGGACTGCTTTCTAGCCAAGTTGGTATGAGTTACCTTTGATGTCCCATGTGCCTCTTCAACCAGCCCAGCAGCTCTCTCAGCAGGTGGTGTGAAAATGGATGTGCTGGTAAGATGTGAAATCTTCTTCCTACTAAAAAAGGAGCCATCAGAGAGAATTTTGGTTAGAACAAAGGAGCAATTCTGACTGGTCACCACAAGGTGACTTCGCTAATCTGCTAAGGAGCAGCAGTGTGGAAAACTGTACCTGCGTCATTTTAACACAGTGAAAATGTGTAGTGCATAGCTGGTAATTGTAGCATATGGTTAATTGCTTTTGTCTCTGCAGTGTGCAGCCAGAACCATGAAAACAAAAAATGCACAGGAACCAAAGAGAATGACAAACATCATAATGCTTGAAGAATAAGGACTATGGTAATGACATCTTTATATAGAATGGAAATAGTTTTAAAACATTGTTTTATTTACCATAACCACAGGGTTCCTTAAAGGAAGTTCTTAAACAGCTAGAAGAAGAGAAGAAGAGTCTCTGGAATCAGCTAAAGGACTATGAACTTAGACTGGAACAAGAAGCAAAGGTTCGTAATCACTCTGTCACTCTTGACTGTAAAAGCTGTTATGTTGTGTGACAAACAATGTGTGTGGAACACACAATAGAATAGCTCCACAAAATGTGTCACTGGAAAAAAGCTCTGCTGGATAGTTGAATCTTCTGTATGAATCAACTTTTAAAATTTGTGCTTAATGATAGCCTATATCTTGCTTTAACTGTAGGCTTACCACAAAGCTAATGATGAGCGGCGCATGTACCTCTCAGAGATCTTACAGGTAAGAAAAATGTGTAACTCAGTAACTTCTAATGCTTTCTTAATATAACAACAGCATCTGTTAATGCCATTAGATCAGGGTGTTTCATCACTTCATTTGTATACCAAATATCTTACAAAAGCTGCTTTTTAAAAATTTTAACAGCCATAAATTGAAAGATTGTACAGTTTATTTATTTAAAATACTTTTTTTTGCCTTTGTATCGATTGGAGTTTCAGTGTTCCCTAGCATAGTAAAGTGCCCATAACTGAGAAAGCTGAAGCAATTTTCTGATGCTTGACCATCCATTAGTCACAAGAATGTTATGCAGTTGAACAGAACAGAAGCAAATTATTAGCAGTAGTGACACCCACCTTAAGCAGTAGTTCCTCCTTTTCATATTTCTTCTTTTTTTGTTTTAAAGACAAACTATCTGACCAGTTCAGAATGAAATACAACACGTATTTCCATTAACTTTATAAAATAGGGAATAGACACCTTGTTTTGGTGAAATCACAGGTTAAATTTTATTGCTGCAAATTATGTAATACATAAAATTTTATACTACAAACTGTAGGCACCTGTAAAGGAATCTGTAAAGATTTATAGTACTTCTTATTCTGGAAGAGCTCTAAATTCCTAAATAATGTAAAATTAATATTCAAGAATAGCTGTCAGTGAATCCCTTTCATAGCTAGCTGGGGTAAAAAGCCTGTAATTAGCAGTGTTTCCATGTGTTTGCACAGTGGGCAACTGATTCCCCTAAATGGTTCATTGCTACTTTGGGAAATCTAAAAGAATTGCTTAAATGAACTTTTCAGCATGAAACCAAGAAAAAGCCTGGGAAATGCTCATGATAACTGTTAATATCTTTACATTAACAATGAAACTGAGAGCTTCTGGAAGAAGAAGGTAGGAAATAAAGGCAGATTTTGTTACTGAACAGGCTAGCAAGAGGAGTGCCTGTGTTCAGTTCCCTATAAAAACACTTAAATATGTATAAAACACCGTTTGAAGTGAGGTATATGCACTGGCATGTTGCATAGTGGGGCACTGGGGTCTAGGATTTTGCCATCAACACTCAAGGTAGTTTGTATGGTATATTTTGAGCAATTAATTATTTACTCAAATTATTTCAGTATCATATGAGAGCAAAATAGTCATCTTCAGATTAATATTCTTATCTTTAGTCCTCTAAATGTCAAATAGCCATTCTAAAGTAGTTTTAGAGGAATCCTCTGTAATCTATGGAGAAAGAATCATGTTTAAGGTGCAAAGTATCACATCTGTTTTAGCTCAAGATGAAATTAATTTTCCCAGGAACTTTTCTGTCCCCCCTCCTGAGCTCTAAGCAGAGCCTAAGCGAGTAGTTTAGATTAAACATCTGTGTTGTACATTGCTGATCTGAGCATGGCTGTCACCCCCCCACCTCAGCTACTGTGTGCAGTTTTGAGCACCTCAGTCTAAGAAGGGCATCAAACTACTCGAGTGTGTCCCGGGGTGAACAGTGTGGAGAAAGGCCTCAAGGGCAGGAATTATGAGGAGCAGCTGAGGTCACCTGGTTGGTTCAGCTTGGATGAGAGAAGGCTGAGGGGTGACCACATTGCTGAGCAGTGACCTCACCACACACTACACCTTCCTCCAGGGGTAAAGGTTCTGATCTCCTCTCCGTGGTGACCAGCGATAGGACGTGAGGAAAGGGAATGAAGCTGCATCAGGGGAAGTGCAGACTGAACATTAGGAAAAGGGTCTTCATTAAAAGGGTGGTCAATCACTAGATCATGATCCTCAGGGAACTGGTCATGGCACCAAGCCTGTCAGACTTCAAGGAGCAACTGGATGACACTCTTTAGTTTTAGGTAGTCTTGCAAGGAGCAGGGAGTTGGATTTGATGATCCTTATGGGTCCCTTCCAACTTGAGATATTCTATGATTCTGTGGTTTACTGTTGGTTTCAAAAGAATCAATGGATTATCTGTTCCCTTCATGTTTTCTTCTGCTATGACTTTGATTTGACTTTAATATAATTTTAAAATCTACATATGTATGCCGTATCTTTTAACAGTTCGTTTTAACAACGGAGGCAGAAGTAAACGTACATTCAGTCCAGACTCTTTCAACTGTGTTAAAATATCAGTGTTCTAGAGTCTGCACACTAATATTGGCTGCTGTTGAGTTAGAAGGATTTACCCCCAGGCTAACAATTTCCATACCTTGCACAGTCACTATGCCACAAGGTATTACTATCCTGTGACAACAATGTATTCTAGTGACACTCTCTTATTTACAGAGAATGGATATAGTGTTCCTTTAAGCCTTTGTGTTCCCTCAAGCCTTTGTGTTCCCTCATTATGTTTGTAATTTTTTATAGCTGACAGTTAAAAAAAAAAAAAGGAAGTTTTTTACTGGTATATATTAAAAAATCCCAGGTGTTTTATGTTTTTCGCGCTTTGTTTTGGATTCCTCCTGAAGCTGGCGGCAGAAGCAGAAGACAAAGATGCTTCTGAGCAGCCATTTCTTTTATTTACCTTTTCATTACTGAGTGCTTTTCTGCTTTTTTTAATATTTACAAAATATATTTATCTTCTGAGTGCTTTTGATGTTTATCTTGTCTGGTCTGTAAGAATATAGTCAGTTTTAAATGATAGTTTTAAAATAAATAAAAAATTTCACAATCTTGAGAACTCACGCTAGAGGCACCAATGGCTTATAGTGTATTTTTGTTTGCTTTTTTGTTTCGTTTTCAATCTGACATAGCATTGGTTTGGGATTTGAACCCCACAAATCTTAAAGACATTCTCTTGTGGTATTCAGAAACCAATTTGAGAGGCAAGCAAAGAAGATCTATAGCGGTTCTTTAAAAAGGCCATTCTTTCAGGCCATATTTTTGCCACAAACTGTTGCTAGCATAGTGGAACCTGACTTGTGACTGGGATTTCTTTGCAGAAAAGGCCCAGGGTTATAGATTGCTACAGCTGGAAAGCTGCTTGTGCAACAATGGCTGATTTTAGTTGGGATAGGCCTGGAGTAAACTGTACCAGCAAAAACAGTGCTATGGATAATAATTGTATATACCAGCACTCTCTATTCATATAAATTACAAAAACAGTGAAGGCAGTCTTGGCATTGCTCTTGCCTCATGTGTCACAGAATCACATCTGCTCAGATATGATAAAATGATAAATTATACTAGCTATCATTGATACTGGAGCTCCTCAATTACAAAAATTTCTTGCCTTCAAGAAAGTAAATCTGTGCAAATCCTATTTACTTCTGTAACTGTGATTGTGGTTAGGATTTAACTTGTTTTGTAAAAATTTGGCTATTGCAGACCTCAGCTAAACTTAAAATTGTTGAAAGGCAAAAACCAGATGCTCTGACTCGCAAGGGAGAAAAACAGATACTGAGGTAAATTTCCTTTATATTCCTTGTTTTCTGATTCATTATTTTTTTGCTAAGTACTATGTTTTGAACATTGCAACTTTCTGTTCATGATAAATATCATAGAGCATAATCCCACTGACAAAGTATTACTCAACATAATTTTTGATATTGCTTCTCAATCAGTTTTATTTAATGCAAATGTTGAAAATACATATGTTTACATCATTGTTTAACAGAATTCTGTTTAGTTATATGGGTTAGAAATATAAAATTGGTAACAGTCCACTTGCTCTGAGATACATAGAAATAAAATTAATTTCTAATTGTAGTGCTTGTGGATAAGCTTGAAATTGGAGGAGATTTATTTTTTAACTGAACTGAATATGTTAAGAATGTAAAGTGTGAAGAATGCAGGGAGTGTGTATCGAAAGTTTGTTGGACCCAGTCACCTGCCTCCAGTGGCCATAAACAGATGCCTATAAAAGTGTGGAATCGAGTAGATACAATACTTGATTTTGGAACTGTCCCAAATACTTTATATTTGGAGACTTCCTAAGGTAGTATGGTTTCTGTGTATTTAGTGTCTCACAGTAAATACTCTTCTACAAACCCACTTACCTATATTATTAAAATGAGCATACACAGTATATATTGGGATCATCTAAAAATGTAATGAGTAAATTATAAACACAAAATTGTGTAGACATATTTGCTTACCAGCCTTTTCCTTTCATTCTGTGTAAGCACAGAATCACGGGATTTCATAAGTTAAACAGTGAATCTTCATGTTTCAGGAGAGGATATTAGTAGAATATGAATTAATGCAGTACAATATGAATTCAGTTCTATAACTGAAGTTTCTGAATACATAAAAAGCACTATGTGGGTTTGAAGTGCCCCATATGCCACTGTATCACTTCTGGCCCTGGTGATATTTAACATGGTTCATATGGAGAAGGTCAGAAAGCTAGAACCAGGAGGATTCACTGCCTCTGAAGTGAGATTAAATATCATCAGCCAGATACTGAGGTTCACTGAGGGTTAGCACTGATCTGTGATTATGGTGGGTTTTTTTTACAATCTATTTTGGTAGACCATTACTTACCTTGAAATTATATGACAGTGTGTTTCTGTAATTTTCTTTATATCAAACAAAAGAAAATAAAGTGTAAAAGAAAATCAAGTGTCCTGTAACTGCTGGTCTCAGAAGATGTGCAGTATAACAGAATATCCCCTTTCAATCCATTTTCCCAAAGACGATTTTTCTTTAACTTTTCAATGTTCTTTAAACACATGAAGATAATTGTTCATCCTTTAAATTTTCCTTAGTATAAAAGGACCTAGTTTTCAAAGGATTGACTTTTTAACAAGTGACTTAGAACATTCAGGACAAACTTTGATCTTTGCTGGCAACATGGATGTAAGAATGGGGATTTGGCATAGTTTGTATTTTAAGAAAATATTAGAATATAAGTATGCACCCCATGAACATCACAAGGTAACTACAGCCATTGTTATCTTATTCCTTTTTAATTACGTTTTCCTTTATAGCCTGGGGGTTGTTTGTTCAAGCTGACATTAATGAGAAATAATTTCATTAAAAGAAGAGAAGATGTGCATGTTCTTGAGAATGATTTAAAAATTCTGTATCTAGAGTTCTTATCTCACCTCTGTTGCCCTTTTACAAAATACCTGCATTGGAATTTAAATCATACTAAGAAATTGCTTAATTGCTTAATTGCTTGTTTTAACTATAGGAACAGCCAACCTTGTATTAAAGCAACACTGAAAACATTTTTGGGTAGTAATTGTGAACACTAATTGTTGATGCATTCAGTTTCCTGGCTGTCTCAACACAGAAGCAAGTTCAGTAGAGGTCCTTTTTGTGGTTATTACAGGACAAGAAGACAGGCTAGCTGACAGTTGGGAAGAACTTGGATGTCTAGATGGTTCATATCTCTGATGCAATCTGAGCAGCCGATTTACTGTCATTACTGTTCCTCTGAGACTTAGGGTGGGGCTTATTAGCTCAGTTTCGACACTGCACTGCTGCAGTTACCTGGCTTCTAAGTCTGTAAGTCCAGCTGGTTTTGAGTGGAAGAGGTTTTGCTGCCTGCAGAATTCCACACAGGTATTTTCCATGTGCTTTGTCCAGCTGTACGGTGATCTAGAGTTTAATCAATTGATTTTGAGTAATCAGCTGATTTGAATTTGAATAATTGATTATCGAGCACACTGGGGCCTTGGATTGTGATCTTCCAACTCTGAGTAGAAGTAGCTCCATATCTGTACGGGCATAGTTCTCCCTTCAAGACCAAGACTGCCTGTAAGAGCTGGAACAAGGGATGTGTCAATCCCAAGAAGACTCCTGAGCCCTAGGTTTGACTTTGTTGGCTCTTTGCCCGTACATTTGAAATTTGCACAGATACTATTATCATAGCTTCTATCACATAGCTGGGTATCATGACAAATACAATGATGTGATGTTGTGATATGTTTTCCTTCAAAATGCCTTTGTTTGAGAAAGACACTGAAGCTCTCTATATTGTTACTAGAGTGTGTAAAGTGCTGTCTGTCCTCTGTAGTAATGAACAGGAAGAGAAACAAAGGTACATTGCATAGGAGCAGAGATGCAGGCTTCTTGGTCGGGGCAATGACCCTTCCAGCTTGAGGAAGCACCATTCTTTCCCTGGAAATTTTTTTCCATTCCCACTGATTTCTTAGAAGATCAAGATGAAGCTCTAGCTGGTTTCATGTAGATGGTATATGTATCCATGATGAGTACCACTTCAAAAGTCTGCTGGCAGCATCTCCTGCAGGCATTTCTGGTGATCATGGGCTTAAGAGCCTGGCTCTCCAGAGTGGAATACCTGCAGAGAGCTGTAACTACATCTACATGAAGTGATTTTCCCTTTTCTGATGGAAATTCTTTAACTGATGAAAATGTCTCTGTAGCCAGTTATCATTCTCCTAGTGCCAACATTTAGTATTCTGTTCATGTTCTTCAAATGACTTCACTTAGGTAACAGGAATCATGAGATGAAGATTGAGTTTGCAGAATAATTAGATGCTCTGCTAACGTGAGAACCTAGAAATATACTTGGGTTTTTTCCTCTCTCAGGTTTATTAATTCACAATAGTAATCAGATATGCAAATATAGAAAGCATGCACATTTTTAGAAGTTAAAACTTACAGGGAATGTGACATTTGCTGACTAACTTCACCCATTTTATTTCAGAGGAAGACACAGTGTTCCAGGAAACCCAAAGATGGTTAATCCTCAAAACCAATCAATTAAAAAGACTGTAGGAGTGAACCAGCTTCCACAACTAAAGCGCTGATTTAATATTAACGCCAAGAACTTCCAGTCACTTTTTAAAAAATTTAATTTAACTGAGAGTTTCTAAATTGAAAATGAAAGTATTCGTGTCTTATTGCAATGCCAGACCCAGATTGGAATGTCTTCTTGGCTGCCTTAGTGTAAGTGTTCCTCTGTCTAATGGAATTGCTCTTCAAGTTGCCATCTTTGTACTGGTGACCTCTGACCCTTTCCATTCTGCTTCACATCAGTGATTCTGAGTGTGAAGGTGTTGGAAGACTTGGAGAATATTTAATGTCTTTTTACACTGTGTAGATCCTTGAACTATGCAGCCATGGGAAACAAACAAGCCTCTGGCATTTTTGACCTCTCAACCAAGAAGAAAAAGGCAGACTGATATAACCTGAAGTATTGTCTAAATATAACTTCTTTTAAAAGCTGGCTTTCCACAGATCGTGTGTCAAGT
This sequence comes from Cnemophilus loriae, assembly GCA_013397755.1. Taxonomy (NCBI): domain Eukaryota; kingdom Metazoa; phylum Chordata; class Aves; order Passeriformes; family Corvidae; genus Cnemophilus; species Cnemophilus loriae. The sequence goes on from VZTF01001973.1 coordinate 324,922, forward strand.
ACAACTTACTGCTGTGTAGTTTAGAAGCACAGCACCATTTCCAGATGGCTTTAGGCACTAGTAATGGATAGAAATGACAGAAAAATTGAGCACTTTTTATTAAGGAATCTTCAGAGCCTATCTTGTGGGAGGTTGTTTCTTTTAAACACTATATATGTGTTATGTTTCCTGATATTGGTATGTCACTCTTTGCAATTTGAACTCCCAGATGAATCCTTGTATCCACAGTCTAGGGGACATAAAAATCTCTGTCTTCTTCAATGGCATTGATTCTCGTACTTTTAGGGTCCAAAACAGTGCCAGTCCTAAAAGTCATCACTTCAGTGAAAGTAGAACTACTTTGTCTTTTCATTCTTAAGCATGCAATTATCGTTGCAGTTTTATTACCTACATTTTAGTCATTAAACTTCAGCAAAATTTTTTCAAGTGGCAATGGGAAAAATGTTTTGGTAATGAAGCTTCAGTCCTTTGGGTTACATCTTAAAAGCTCTTGGCAGAGCAAATATGGTTGCTTGACTGCCCTTTATTATTTTAAGAGCATTCCTAACTCTTTGCAATAAAGTTTTTTGCCTCTTTAAGAGCAGTACTAATAGTTCCCTGTTACTGGCAGCGTCAAAGTGACACTGTAATTAAACTCACAGAAAAAGACAGAACAATGGTGTCATTCTAAAATGCAGAGAGAAAAGACCTGAAGCATTGTACAGCATATTCAGTATGGAAATCCCATTTTTTTCTCTTACATAGTGTGAAATTCATTACAGATATTTTCATGTTACCATGGTGCACGTGGTATCAGTCTTTCATAAGCAGGGTGGTCTGCCTGGCCAGTTTTTTCCTCATAGCACAGCACAGCTGGTTAGGGTAGCACTCTTCTGTTTGTGTTTTTCACGTGAAAAATTTCCAAATGTTTGTCATGCTGGGCTTTGTCATTGTGGAGAAGGAGAGGGGAAAAATCACCATAATGGTTCTATTGGCATAAAATACAAGGGACATCTGCAGTTGTAAAGAAGATCCAGTTCTTGGATTCATGCAGCAAACATTCCCTACTGCTGTCTCTGAATCAAATGTTAGTGCACTCAAGTCTGGTCCTTGTAGCACCTCAGAATAACTGGAAACATTACACAAATATGACAGAACATTTTTTCACAATAGGAGACTTGGATGCTTCCCTCAAGGGTAGTCCTCGCTGAGGACTTAAGAAGAGACTTTTTTTGAAGCCAAAAAAGAGACATGTATTGGTACAGAAATGACCTGGGAGAAGAGCAGACTGTGTCCTATTTAGTCCCTGTTTCATTTTGCCAGGAGCAATTTGATTTGATTCAGGATTTGAAATGCAGTAGTATGATAATTAATTGCTAAAACATGTGGTGTTTGACCATTCTAATTGTATGTCCAGCTGTAATGTTCGTTGTGCAAAATTGTTATAGTTTTGTACTCATACTCTTTGAATTACTTGGCATTTCATTTTCTTCCTGCTTTTCTGAAAATAAAGACGAACTTGATAATTGATTCTGACGATTCTAATTTCTTTGCAACAGCAAAAAGAGAATTTTTGGTTTCAAAAGCGTAGCGTCTCTTTGGACGTAAATAAAACTTTTATACTTCTAGCTTTCCCAAAACATGTAGGAATTTTTTGTTTGATTTGGTGGGTTTGGGTGAATGAGTGTTTTGAAATTCCTAGTTTGATCTTGTGTGGGCTCTTCTTACTGTTTTGTTGTCCTGTGAAATGTGGTTTGTTGAAATTTGCAGCAATAAACAGTTAGATGGCTTTATCTAATATCTTCTATGTGAATATTTCAGCACATTTAGGATTAATTAATCTTTCAAAGCATACTATGTAGTATTATTTTAGGCCTAGAAGACAGAATCAAGAGCTAGGTTTATTTAAAGTAGATATGGGCATGTAGTGATGTCTGGTTTTCCCCTGATTTCACAACAGGGTGATCTTTTGTAATCCTGCCAACCGTTTCAAGGTAAAGTCTGCCTCCTCTAAAGTCTCTGTGCATCATAAATGACACTGAAGGAATCTGAAACCAAAAATGGGAAACTGAATAGCTGACAGTTGTGGTCAGTGATTGAATAGAGCTAAACATCAGACGAAGACAGGATCAGAGGTGAAGGTTTGAGTCTGGCCAAACTTCTTCCTTCAGCATAGAATGTACTTGGGATTCCAGATATACTGGTTGTAGTGTGTAAGTGCCTTTAACTGATGGACTGGGAAATTTGATATCCTAACTTGGCACTTGAGAGTATGCTTCCTTTACATGGTTACTCATGTAATTCCACTAATTTCAGATGAATCATGATTTTGACCTAACTAAGGCATTTTAAGTATTCACTCATAGTGTTTCTGGAACATATAAATTTAAAATCTCAAATGCTGGTAAGCACACATTTCTTATTTCCAAAAAAAACCTTTCCTTTTTTCTTTTAAGGTCTCATGATTAAAGATGGTATTGAGTCATGATATTTGTTTTTAATTAGTCAGTTTAGCACCAGGGTACTCTTCTATGATGGAATAAAATTAAAATGTTTGTTGTAATAAAAAAGCATTGACTGTATGCCTGATTATTATGTAGTTATGCAGCATAACCACAGGCTCCAGATGAGGCTCGGGTCATGAGCTTCCTCATGTTCAGGATATCATTAATAATAAGTAAGATATTTTGTTGCTTAAATATTTTGTTTAATGGATTCTCTGTATTTAAACTGACTAGATTTTGCCCTGATTCCTATGATATTCCATCTCCACTGGTAAAGATGAGGTGCATAATTTAGCATTAATACATTTCCAGTAGAGGAGGATGCTGTGCAGGCCTTTTTACAAATGTGATGCAGACACAGTAGCAAGCAAATAAATAAATTAATAAATAAGCAAGCAAACCTCTGTGTTATTAAGCTTCTGCTGTTTTTGCCGGACTGGTGTCAAACATAAACTGTACTTTGAACTAACTCTAGATGGGAGCAGACATAAGGTGTATGGACTAAAATCATAGCTAATTGCCACAGTTTTATCTCTTTACACACAGGTGTCACACTAATGGCGGACAGCTCTAGATTGGATAATGAGGCTTTTCAAAGGTGTCAGTACCTTAATTACTTGGCAGGTCAGTTTAACCCTCTCTTCCAAAAACACAAACATTGGATTTAGTTTCTTATAGTTGCAGCTTAGAATCTAGTTTTCCTGCACTTCGCTAATCTGTGCCATAAGCTACCAACTAAAACCACATAGAGACCAAATGAGTCTCTCATGTCTACAGGAGCAGCATGCAGGTGGGGCCAGGCTTTCCCTGTGGTTCTGGGAGCAACTCAAAGCACCACCCCACAGAAAGGGCTCTCCCAGGCTTCATTTCTGGGCTGGTAAAGTTCCTGTGCTCTGGTTCCCGTGTAATTTCTCACCCCTCCTTTTGCTGCCTCGGAGAAGATGAATTCTGCTTCAGGAACCCATCTGTAATTTGGGGAGAACAGTATGTTTCTGGTGCTGAGAAGTGACACAAAGATAAATACACCAGTGCTGGAGGGAAGCCAGCTGGTAAAACCACAATGAATCTCAGTACGTCTGACCTAAATCAAATGGGTTTTCTTTTGTCTTATAATGAAGATGGATAATATTGGTGCTCTGTTGGTGCAGAAACAGCTGTGGCTGCTGCATGTTACTGAAGAGATTTACCAGTAAAGACTGATGTCAGGGTATTTCCCAATGAACGCAACCCAGTGTGACACAGCAGTGACACCATTTGCTGTGCATGTCTTGTCACAGGGAAAAATGTCAGCCTTGAAAAGAGAAGGACCCCATGTGAGATCCAGGACACGCCTCACTCCCACACCACTCCCTACAACAGTCGCTTTCTCTGCACCTGTCTGATCCCTCCCCACAACAAGGAAGTGTCCCGTGGGGAATCTGCTAAGGAATGATGTGGTGTAACAAAGCAATGCAGACCGGGGACCAGAAATATTGTGCACAGCTGAAGGGTTATTTTGGGGGAAGGATGAAACAACAAGACTGTGCACTCTTGACTCATCCTGTGCTGATTAGGAGTAGGATGCTGAGAAATCTTTAAAGAGATGGAAAGAAGGAAATTTAGCCTGGGAATCATCTGTCCCAGTTTGCAGCTTAAAAGTCATACATCTAAGTCTGAGCTAATCACTGTATACTCAATGAGTAGTCAATGGGAAAAAAAAAACCAGCCACCTTCAGAGTGCAGCTCCTCTCATTCTAACAGAGATGTTTAAGATGGATCAGATGACACATCGACTGGATTTCTTTCCACTGACTAGAAAGAGAATATAGGATGACAAATTCAGAATAACCTGTCCAGCATGTAGAAAGGTAAGCTGAACCCTGTTCTTGTAAATGTCTTTATTTTTCTTGCTCTGGCTAGGGCCAGTGACACCCCAAGATCAGTAGAGAGTCTGAGCCAAGAAGTAATACTGAGCTGCAATTTGACTCTCCTTTTGGCTGATCTTTTCCTCTTGCAGCAGCCCAGCACTCAACAGAGGATCTGTTCTTTAGGCATTGAATTTACAAGGCCCATAGATCTATTCTCATGTTGCGCCAGTACTTACAAGGACAAATTACCTTTATTTTTTTCCTTCCCTTTGAGTACATTTGGCAAGCTCCATGTTCTTTCAAAATCAAACCAACCAGCTGCTGCATTATGCTAAAAAGCCCTCCCTAAAGCTTGTGGACCTCCAACGTACAGGTGGGAAAATACAGCCCATAGATCAATTTGCTACAGACCTTAGAAAAAAACTGATGCAATTGTGATAGGAATCAATAACCCAGAGATCAATACTTTTTTGTGTGGTCCTGTCTCTTAAAAAGCTGAGCTAAGAATTTACTAATGACAAGTCAAATTATTGCCTGGGCAAATGTGTTCTTGGAGGATTAAAATAGTTTGCAATTCCTGCCAGGCCTGCGGTGGCTGACAGCGTAATTTCATTAGTATAATATATTCCTAGGGCAAGAATAATTTGTCCAAATACACTTAAAATGTTTGGATGAAATCCTCTGCCTTGCCTTAGGCTGCCATCGGAAAGCAGTTATGAGGCCAAACCTTCAGTCTCATCGACACCTGTGTGGTGAGGATGGAAGCTGCTCCTGTGCTGTGGCTCAGAGGGGTGCGAGAGCCCTATGTCCTTGACTGGCTGGAGAGGAGAGGAATGGAGGACCACACATCTGTGCTGAATTTTCCACTCCGGATATCTAGAGTGAAGCACCAACCCTGAAAACATACTGTGTCATGCTGTGCTCATTGCCGCCATGGCTAGTATTGTATAATACCTTCAGTGGCTGGTGTTTCTGGGTGTATCCACAGACGTGCTAAGCTGGACGAGTAATGGGAATTCCTCCCAGTCCAAATCAACAAAAGGCTTGAAGGAGATAGAAGAAATCTCTCTTTCCAACCTAATCAAAATTAGAAAAAAACAAACTTGATATTATAAAACCACACTCAGTTCCTTGGCTCTGCGTTGATGCTTTGGTCACCCTCGGCTGGGCATAACCCTGGTTCCCCTCACGAGGCCTGATCCCCAAGTCCATTTGCAGGCAGAAGTCCTGCCCCAGCCTTGGCTGTCCTTGTCCCCAGGGAGATGCCCCTGGTGCCCCCTCCCTGGTTTGTAGTGCTCCTGGCTGGGGCAGTGAGATGGATCCCTTCCCTGCCCTGCCTGCCTGGGGATCCCCTGCAGCTCCCAGCCCCCAGTTTCAGGGGTCACTGGCTGCCTCCCATCCTGTCAGATTTGCACTCTTTGGTGGTGCTGACATAAATAACAATTCGCTGACTGCAGGAGTGATTTACTTTAAGCACTTTAGCACCTGCTGTTGCTCATTACAGGATTACCATGCCCCAGATTGTTCCTGGCAGCCCGGGGTTTACAGTGTTAGCACATGGCACGTGTGTAAGAGTTACCTTGCAGGGGTGGTGGGTTCATGCACTTGCTCTGTCCTCTCCACGACCCTGCTTCATGCTAAGACCTCACATGTAACTGGAAGCCACGTTTTAGACATGTGACAATCAGAAAAAAATCAGTAATTATATCAACATGAAGGCTTTTAATGGCAGATATCAGCATCTGACAGTATCTCATGGTTCCAAATAGCAGAGCATTCTCCACCGTTGGGTCATTTTGTCACTATGTGGATATCATTGCAATTAGTCTTTCCTGAGAAGGCTAAGAAGGATATAAAGATGGAGCTTGTGCTAGAAGCTCTGCAGACATCTGGCATTTCACACTGTCTCTCTCGGCTGGCATTCAGTGGGGGGAGTTACAACAGTTTTTAGGGCACATATTCCAAAACCCTTGGCAAAAATAGCTGTCTCACTCCTCCTGGTAATCTTCCCCTGCCTACTTATTTGCTTAAATTGCTGATTCTTCTGTTTTCTGATGTCTGCAGCACATCCTTTCTCACGGTAGCATTTCACAGGGCTGCAAACTTAGTGCTTCAACTTGTTTTATTAAAGTTGGTCACCTGCAGCCTGAGCCAGAGAAGAGCTCAGTTATTATTTTCTGGCCTGATAACCATCTGTTTCCTAGTGCCAGCACCAGCCACAGTGGTGCCTGCTGTGACCTTTTGTGAACTGTCTGTCCTCTCTCCTCTCACCATCAAAACTTTCACTGGAAATTACTTGAATTGTACTGCTTAGTATGGCTCAATGGACCACTTGTCCAGTCTCAGGCAGCTATCACTTAGGAGCAGTGCCCATGGCATTTCCAAGTAGGAAAGATGGAACGGTCTATGCCCAAAGATACAGAAAATGGGAAAAAGAACACACTAACACCACAGAGAACAAAGCACCCTGCTGCTTTCTCAGCCAATGCTCTAATGAGGTGCAACCACAAAAGAAGCCCACCAGCACCAAAAAATCCCCAACCCAAAGTGACCCCTCCTAAAATCTAAATAACAGGTTTATGCAATGAAAAACAGAACTGGTCCATACGAGTTGTCAGTTATTTTGAGGAAAAGTTCAGCATGACTATAAAAACATTGTAGAACCAAAATTCACATAAACATCAAATTTAAATAAGCATTGGTACAAAGCAGGGGGAGAGGAGGAAGGTTACCATATAAAAGCCTTTGAAAGGTTTACTTAAAAAATACCTTTGAGGAACTATTTTAAATCTAAAATTTTGCTCAGAGGCAAGGAAGATACTTCTGCTACAAAACAAAAGGGGTTTGCTGAGACCATAATTTCTTTACTTGTAAAGATAAAGTTTAACAAGTTTAATGGACAAGTTTAATGGTGAAATTCTTATATAAAGAAAAAAGAGACAGATATTCTAAACTAAACCTGCATATTTCTGGCATTCTTTTGAGCTGTGGAGTGTAAGCATAGCTGAGGTACTCGCTCCATATAATGGTGTGAAGATGGCCTGAGTATCCAGTAGATTTCTAAATCTAAACCCTGGAACCCTAAAAAAATGGTCCAGACAATACAGAATGTTTTTTATTTTAAGAGCCAGATTTTCAAAGGAATTTACAGAGTAGATTCAATGAGGGCCTGAATTATATAGGACTGTCAAGTTATGTTCCAGAAGGGGAATGCACTGCTGACACTGTACGTTGCATAGGAAAAGTTAAAAATTGTAGGATGAGGTTTGCAATACTCAGATGCTGAATGGGGGGAAGCCTAAGCCAGCCAGCCAGTACTCCAGGATGATAGCCAGGAATGGTGGAGAGCTCCTGTCAACTTTGCTTTATCTTATCCAATCCAAGTGGGAAGAGCTTCCATTTCAGTCATTGGCCACTTCATGATGAAACACAGCTTAACCAGAAAATTCTTCACTGTGCTCCATTTCAGAACCCTCTTTGGAATAGTTTAGCCTTTAGAAGGTTTCTTGTTGCTAGTGTTTTCTACAGAGCAGAAATAAATTCATCATTGATGTCATTGCATGTACATTGCAACAGATGTTTTTCACAGTCATCCAGAATTCTCTGGTGTTTGACAAACAGAAAATGCTCTGCTGAAATGGTTAAATAAAATAGGTTGTTAGTTGCTGCTTTTTTTTAAATACTATTTCACATTTTGAAATGTATGTGTATAAGAACACTGAGAGTAATCAAAATCAAGGGAAGGAAAAAGGTTTCCTTAATAAGGAATGCTGAAGAGATTTTGTATAACCTTTTCACCCACTCAAATCAACAGGAAAATCAACATTTCTATTACGCACATCTCTGGGAGTGATGCTCTTACCAGCTTAGTTATTTCACTTTGTTGTTGCCCAAGAATCATTATTTTAAATATAACAGGTCAGTCTCCCTCTTCTATTTTTTCACTGACCTTAAACACGACTGATATTTATGAGCCTGAAGTTGTGATTTTGACAATTTTAACAAAGCAGTGATATGAAAAGTCTTTTGTCTATGAGCTGATTAGTCAGACTGGTGACTCTTGATAAGTTCAGGCTTCTTCAGTGTGTGCAGAAATACCTGAAGATTTTGTCTCCAGCTATGACACTGTTATCAAATAAGCATTTTCTATTTGTATACATCTTGTTCTGCACTTTTAAACCAAGGCTGTGCTGGAAGCATTAAAGGCAATAATATCTAAAGTTATTTTGTGGCATCTGACTCTTAACTGGATAGTGGAAACACAAACCTGAGAAATGTAGATGGTTTTCAAGAAAAACTGTTTGATTTTTCTGGTAGAAAAGGTAGGAAATTGAAGTCAGTCTAGACAACATGTGCATGCAGCTTTTCTGGAATAAAGACACTATTTGATATCAGAAAAAAAAAGAAATTAAAAAAAGGAAAATACACTACTAAATGTTGATGCTTATTTTTCTAAAATATGTATTCTATTTTCAATTTAAAAAATGGACACATCTGTGGGAAGTACTTCATACCAAAGGTTTTTAATGACTTTTAATGACTCATCTTAATGAGTCTTGGTTTTGTCTTTGAATTTTCAGGGAGAAGGCACCATTTCAGCTGCTGGAAGCAGTCTTTTTGGCGTGGAGGAATCCAGGTATTGCTTTCTGGGATTATCTATTGCCATCACAATTACCGGTGGAATCGTGCTTGGTAGGGAGTGAATGTGCAGCCTATCTGCCCACTTGGAGGAGATGTGCATTCCATGAGAAAACTTGAAGCTAATGCATGACAAACCACAAAAATCTGCAATACCTGTAATTTTGTTCCCAGGTGACAGTTACTTAACTGAAAGAGGATTTTCTTGGGTTCATAATAGGAGGGGTTTCATTCCTGTTGCTTTATTGTACCTTTAACTATTGGGTATCTTCTTCGGGCTGGTGAGTAGAAATTGCAGGCAAGCTGTAGAGCTCCGTGGATGACATCCCATTCATCTGGGCTGGGCTCTTGGGAAAACATTTTTAAAAGGAGAAGTGGTTGAGCTAAGAATAGATGATTTCTTCTAAATTTGCTTTCTAAGGGCCATTAAGTAATCAAATGAGCTCCTTTGACTGGGAGGAAAGCTCAGTAAACCAACATAGTGCTGGATCAGCGTGTGTACTAGTGAGCACACAGGAGGGAGCTTCGCATGGCTGGCTGGAAAGTTCCCAGTGATGGCCATGACCTGTTCTTTTCAGAATAAAGCATTTCATCGGGTGAGTATTGAACAGCCCTTACTACTTTGGTCTACACCACCTCCTGAGGTCATCCTGCAGGTCGTGACCCAGCCTAGGTGTCCGTAATTCAACCATGAGTCAGCAAGACAACACAGTTTACAGAGGTACTTAGCTTTAAGGCTTCATTTTATTTAGACATTTCTGAATATGGAATGATGTTATAATTAGGACACTCGGCTGGGCTGTAGGAGATGATGATGATACGGTGACTCAATTTCTCACTTGTCTCTGGGATAACAACTGTTTCCTGTGGGCGTTGTAAGGACTATAATTCTGTCATGTTCTAGAGGTGTTTCCAGCTCAACATGACAGGCATTACCAGTTCTATCCTGTAAGAGTCCTCTAACTCAGAAAAATGAAACACAAAAATTGAATGAATGGTGGAAACTGCATGCTTATATTTTTTGTACCCCAAAAAATGGGATTATTTGGGTTTATTGGCTGGCCACCCAGAAAGATGTAATACCCAGATTTCTGCAATGCCTAGTTCCTGCAGGCTGCTCAGGCCATGGACTGCTTCTGCAGCACAGCAGAGCCCTGATCCTGATCCTTTGTGACAGCCACTTCCACCAGTCTAGACGAAGTGAGTGTGAGAAATCATGGCAAGTTAATCATGTTTTCCATCCTCCCTTCCTGAAGGCTAAATGTCTTCTCTGTAGAGACAAGGATCCTCCAAAGGGTAAAACAGAGCAGTTCACATTTGCAGGCAAAAGGACAGCCACAAGTAGAAATCCATACTCTCTTCTGCAGAGTGCCATGGGCATTACTTTGAATTAATGGTTTCAAAATCTGTTATGTTCTGCTTCAGAAACGGATGGAGGAAAGGGCCCTTTAATCTTCCTTTCTTTACTGGCATGAGAACTGGACAAAATCTGCTATTTTGTCCTAGCTGAGGTTGGTACAGAACATCCCTTATAACTGGATCATTGCCAAACACCCTTGGGTTAGAGAGATGAGCCTGAATGAAACTGTCAACTGTACTGGGAATATTTTCAGTTTCCTCCTCATCTCTGGCTCCCCTGCTCTGCCTTTCTGCATACTTTTCCAAGGAAACAGATAGGACGTTTGGCTCAGATTTTGGATTTTGTCCAAGTAGATGTAGCAATGGAGACCTCTTACTGCCCAAAGTGAGAGAAATGCACACAAAAAAAATACGGATAACATTCGTATATTAAAACCGATTGGGAGCAAATGGAAAATGTTAATAATAATAATAATAACAATAACAATAATAACAAGATATAAAGTGACTTCACTCTGTGTTTCTTCACTTGAGTAACTTTTAAAGTATGAGTTTATAAGTTAGCTGTAGCTGATTTCATTTTAAGTTCTGCAGGCTCCTCATTCTAAGCGCAGAGATCCACCCACAAGAAACAGCTTGCAGACTCAGACCTTTAGCTGGGAGAGTTGGTTGACTTATGTCAATCAGCCTACCAGTATATACTCTCCCTACTCTCCTTTTAAAATAGCAGTAGCTAGTTGAAAATTTGGTTTTGTGGGGGTGGGGAGGTGATAGGAATAATAAAATGAATTCATAAGCCTATTTATTGATTCCTATGTATATTAGCCATTCACATGTGGTCTATGGCTCCAGAGCTCACAGTAATGCCATTCAAAGGGATTCTGACATTTAAAGGTCAAGTAGCACCGCATTCATTGGGAGAGCATAATCCAAAAAGAAGAAAAAAAGTGAAAGTGAGCCTCAGAAAGAAAAATTAAGAGAACGATGGTGTGATATCTTACCATTTTGCTTGCAAGTTGTTTTGAAGATCAGTCGGTAGTTTTTCGTGCCATTCACTGTGAAATACAGTTCTAAAAGGGGTATATAAAGATAAGCCTGTGGCATAAAAATGGCTACAGTGCCTCTCTGCTAGAGATCAAATAGCCAAGGTGCTTTGAAAAGCAGAGGAAATAACAAAAAATTGTTTCAAAAAGTTCTGCTTCCTTCTTCAAAGAGCTGGCAATTGAACTAGCCTTGCCTGTGGTCCATACTTTCCTCCATTTCTTTGCTTCTCTTTTTTTTCTTTGAATTTTTTTTTCATCACACAGAAAATTGGTAGGTTTAGGAAAATGTAGTTATCAAGGAAGGGGAACCAACTGAGCTGTAAAGGCCCTCTTATTCATCTTAAAAGTCACTGAGTCGTGCTGGCAGAGGGCACACAGTGCTCCTATTTGCACAACCTAAGGGCAAGAAACATTTTTTCAAGCTCTTGTTGTTACAACACTTTGATAATAGGCACAGTCAGAGCAAAAACCATCAGGAAAAAATGTAAACATTTTTATAAATTTTTTTCTGTTGCATAAGAACGGAAAGGTGAAATCAACTTTTTCCCCATTCCAAAGCAAAAATAGACCAGAAGCGCAAAGAACAGATTAAACTCTCAGCTTTCCTTGAACTCCCTTTAAAATTAACACAAAAATGTGGTTTTGCAGCTGGACACTCTCCATGTCTGTAAATCACTGTTTGTTGTCTACTTTTCCACATCGTCCAGCTCACCTGAGAATCTGCCTTTGATGTGTGCTGTTAAAATGAGTCTTTAAGCCAGATTTTTAAAAGACTGACATTTAGCTAGATGGGAAATAAATACCGTGTGACGGTAATGACAGCACACACTCTTTCTCCCCCAGCTTTTGGAAGGATGAAAGCACAGGCCTGTCTTCTTTCAAGGCATTTTCGAACTTCCAGTAATGAGTTAGCAGGAATTTATTGTCGGAAACAAAATACCATGACTGCCACTGTAGAGTTCCCTACAGAACTGCCATGCACATCAGCCTGGCTGGTTTGAAACTATCATGTGTTGGGAGGCAAAAGAGGCAACGCACTTATATCACTTCCAATATGCAAGATTTCTAGAAAAAAAAACAGAAACCAGCACAGTGAAAGGTCTCTCACTATCAGATTATGATTTATCACTGCAATATGGAGTACGTAAAATGAAGGTTAAAGAATTTTCAAACTCATCATTGATTTGCCTGTTATTTTTACCAAATTTCTGAATGCTGGCTTTACAATCTCATAATTTAATAATGGAAAGAGTAAAGAGCAATCACTACATATGAGTGTCTGTAAAAGACATACAAGACTAAGCAATCTATTTAAGTTGACTTAACTGGAAAAATTTAACTGGATCATGCTGAGATGTTGTAATGTACAACTTCTATGAACATTAATTTTCAAGGAACGCAACGGTTTTGCCTCTGAGCTCCTCCACTGTGGTACAAAACAAGGGCACATGTAGTGAAATGGGATTGTTTTCCTCGGGAAGAACTTGAGCTGCTTTCCCCCTACCAGCAGAAGCCAAGATGATGAGTGTTATTGTTAATTCGGTAAGCAGCTACTAAACACAGCTTGCTTTCAAGGAGAATATAAACTCTTCTGATTATTTTAACTAGAAAATTAATGAAGTTGTTACTGTTCCAACCATGATCAAATGAAGGTATTACTATGAATTATTGCTTTGATCTCCTGAAGTAAATAAAGGGGGGTAAATGATGTTTTAGTAATTCTTCAAGTACTATCTGGTTATACAAAGTATATCCAAAATGGGATTTTTAAGGCACTCAGAACTCATTCTAGATATTTTACAGTATTGTACACCCTGCCTAAAAATATTTCCCTGTGCTTAATTGATTTTTTCCCCCTATCATTACACTGCAAAAACACTTCAAAGCAATGAAAGGACTCGTAAGAGGCATCTGATGCCTGGACTTCCATCACCACCGGCCTGTGTCATGTCACAGAGGTATTCCTGACAGATGTGGGTCCCTCAGGATCTGTATTTTAATTATTCTTCTTCACTGCTAAGTGTCAGTACACCAGGTCTATTCATCATGCACAAGAAGACAGGCTGAGAGAGTTGGGGTTGTTCAGCCTGGACAAGAGAAGGCTCTGGAGAGACCTTATAGTAGCCTTCCAGAACATAAAGGGGACCTGCAAGAGAGCAGGAGAGAGTCTTTTCACAAGTGGATGTAATGATAGAAGAGAAGAGGTAATGGTTTTAAACTGACAGAGAGTCGATTTAGATTAGATTTTAGGAGGAAATTCTTTACTGGGAGGGTGATGAGGCACTGGCACAGGTTGCCCAGAGGAGCTGTGGATGCCCCATCCCTGGAAGTCATCAAGCCGAAGTTGGATGGGGCTTTGATCAACCTGGTCTAGAGAAGCTGTCCCTGTCCATTGCAGGGGCGTTGGAACGGGATGGTCTATAAGGTCCCTTCCAACCCAAGCCGTTCTAGGATCCTATGGTTCTATGATCTTGGCAAATGTATAACCTGTCCCTCATCAGGAGTAGTTTTTCTTAATCTTATAACAGCCTAGGCCATTGTGCTTCTGAGTGCTGTTTGTGTGGCTGTACGTGTCATCACAATGGCACCAAGTGTATGTAGATCTGTCACAGATCCTGCCAGAGACCAAGTCCCTTGGCACTCTGCTGTGAGTTACCTGGAAGTATTCCCACAAGCAGCTCTGACAGTTTTATATTTATGTTGTGCAGTGCTCTGGTCTCCAGAAACCAGGGCCAGACTTCTGTCTCACGATTATATATCACCTTCTCTAATGAGCTGGAAAACACACCAGAATATGGCACTCAGAAACTTAGTAGAAACGACCACATTACAGCCACTGAGGGAGAATTTTTGCTCATCACAGCTGCCAAAGGAGCTATGTGCCAACAGGAGAGGCAATGCAAGACTGCAGCAAGCCACTAGCAATACCCTTGTCAAAGAAATGTTGATAGTTTGCACTGCTACTTCACGAGTCTCAAACTGGATTTGACTTAAGTGACCTTTAGGTTTCCATTCACAAACAAAAAGGAATAATAAAATTTAAAGATGCTTTGAGCATGGGTCTGGCTTTCAGTTGGCCTGAGGATCTTGCTGAAGACTATGGCTGGGCTGGTTTACAGGCAGTGTGTGACTGTAATATTTTTTTTTTTTTTTAATGCAGGTGCCCATCTTCACCTTCCTATCAGGTCAGCCAGCCAGACTGCAGCTGAGCTCCATGGAAATACATGAAAATAGAGTGAAGCAGTTGCAGTTAAAAAGACCATAAGTTACTCCTTTCTCTAATGGGGGGTGAGTGCAGGTTGCAGTAATCCAGTTTTTCATGCCAGGATCCCACTTTCGTTAATGGCTGTCTTAACTTCAGCCCTCACCCTTGCCTTTCAGGCAGTTTTTAAAGCATGCAGAAGTACCAAGCAGAACCTTCTCCATATTTGCAAGTTGAGCTTTGCTAAGAGGTTTTCATGAGTGAAAGCACTTTGTGCATGCAGGAGGATACAGTTGTCAGGGATATTACAACATCTGACTGGTCAAGACTCTTTTTCTCTATTTTTTTCCTTAATCCTATTACTTGAAATCATGTTTCCAGTATTATTTCAGTGAACTCCAGAAATATTAGAAAGACTTAGACAATCTATTGGGGGGGATTTTGGTGTGAGGGCTTTGTTTTCCTCATGTTCAGGAAATTATACAATTATCAGCCTATAAGAGTTATGATCTCTCCTTAAGTTGGGAAAATAGTCTTAAGATCCCCTCTCAAGACTAAGAAAGCAAGAGAGTTGCTCCTAGAAAATGATTCCATTTTTGAGGCAAGTGCATTTTCACTGACATTTCCCTCTCACCTTTGAGAAAACTCAGCTGAGTGCCTAAAATTAACAGTCGTGAATATGTGTAAGGATGTGTGGAATGAAAAATTATATGGAAGGTAAATGACACAGGGAAAGTAAAGGCCATACGGCTAACTGGAATGGAAAGGCAATTGTCCGTTTGATTCGGCTTCCATCTAGCAATCACAGCCCAGATTTCCACAGGCAGGACAGCCACAGGAATGGACTCATACAAGTCAAGGGTTCTTAGGAGAAGGTGGGATGATGTTCTGTATAGGTTAGACCATCTCCACCAGAGTTCTTTCCTTGCTGTGGTATGCACAGAATGGATTACAGCCATAATTTCTAGCATAGCGTGTATATTTTGCTCTGGATTATTTAACAACAGGAAATCAGTAAAAATGAAATAACAAAACAAAACCTAACCAAAGCATGCAGTCTCTGTCCTGAAGCTTGATCTAGGCACAAAAATGTAAGCATTAATAAAAGGTTACAAGATCACTTATTTCTGCTTGTTCTGGTGCTACCAACAGTTCTCATCATTTGAAAATGCCTCAGCAGTGTCATTCAAGGACCTTCCTCCTCCCATTGTTCTCCTCAGGGAATTTATCTATCACTAACCTTTAAAGAGTCTTTTATTTTCCCAGTTAGTGTTTGGAAGCACTGCAGAACAGTTTAAAATACGCATCTGTATATAGAGAGAGTTTTTTAGGGTAAAGCAAATTTTGCAATTTGTAAAATTAAATCCCTAACACATCACATAAATATGTTATGTTAAATGTCTGGTTATCTGGGCAGGGTAAAACATGATTTAATTTTTTTTACTCAGTTTACATATGGCATTACCAAAATAAATATAAGCTGAGAGCCAGATTAAAAAAATTATTGAATTTTCATTAAAGCAATGGCTACTATGTGCCTAAGTTAATCTTAAGTGTAAATTACTCTTCAGGTACCTTTTTTTTCAGCTGAAGTTTATCTTATTTAAGGAGCTCAGGACTTGCCTCTTCACATCTTTTAATATACTGAGTGAGAATCAAGTGTGTGGGTTTCCATCACCTTGATTACCCTTGCCATCAGCAGGAGAAACTGTGCTGCAAGTAATAATAGCAATAATAAGATCATTTCCTTTTCTTTTTTTTTTTTTTTATTCCAGGCAGAGCAGTGTCAGTTTGCAGAGAAGTATAATTCTTGCCAATAAGAAGATTAAAGGCTGTTTAGACTATCATCATTTGTGGTCCATGGACAACCTGAAAGCAAAATATTTTACCAGTAATACCTGCATAATCGTGATAAAAATACCAGTAACTTGTTTTCCTAAAATGGTTGTAGCCGCCCATACCTACAGGCTGTAAATAAAGCTCAGTCTCACAAAGGAGAACAGGTATCAGGCTCATAAGTAAGAATGTCTGCTTTCAGTATGAAAATGTTTGATTAAGAAGCTCGAAGCTTGAAAAAAACATTGAGAAGATTCGTTCAGCCCTACAGTGCTTCCTAAAATAAAATCTTTACACTGCTGCTCTGTCAAAACAAAGTGGTGGGTCTGAAGATGAACTAAAGAATTGTGTCCGAGTTACTGACCTTCTGTTTGTTGAAAATAATTCTCTAAGCAAGGGTTATTTGTTAGGATCACCAGTTGCATCCAGACATTACTCAGTGGTAAGCAGAATGCAGCCTTGCAGGTTTTCAATGCTTCCAAGAACCGTGGAATCACAGAATGATGCAACTTTTTAGGCTGGAGAAGATCTTTGTTAACACAGCGCTGCCAAGTCCCCCACAAGACTATCTCCTTCAGTGCCACATCTACATATCTTTTAAATAGCTGCGGGGATGGTGGCTCAGCCACTTCCATGTGGAAGCCATGTGGAAGCCTTCCATAGGGCAGCCTGTCCCTATGCTTGACAAGCCTTTCAGTGAAGAAATATTTCCATCTGAAGGAAAATATCTTTTAATTTTTAATCTGTTAAAAAATTCAGTTAGTTTGGGGTTGAATACAATTTGACTTATGGATTTATAAGAACCTCAGAAACCTCAAAAACTAAAAACTTTAAAAAAAAAGCCAAAAACAAACCACCAAAAAAAACCCCCAACCCCTCCCCCCCCAAAAAAAAAAACCCACAAACAAAAAAAAAAACCCCCAAAGCCACCAAAAAAACCCAAATTCAAACTTGAACCTCTGGAATAGAAACCTCCAGGCACCAACACAGGCTGGGGACCAACAGCTGAAAAACAACTTTCCAGAGAAGGACGTGGTGGCTTTAGTGGACAAGATGACCAAAAGCCAACAAACAGTGCACCCCTGTGTCAAAGAAGGCCAGTTCTAACAGCTGCTGTCCTGTTTCTTCAATTAACTTCTGTTCTGGACTTGCTCTTCAACTTCTTTAAATTGGTATAGTACCATTTGGTTACAAACTCGGGTGATTACAGTGAAGGCAGAATATCCAGGCTTTTTTCTTCCCTTTTCCTTTGAATGCTGAAGACTTTCTCACACCAGTTACTTGTGCGAAGACTCTGACATTTCCATGAGCTGATCAGAATATGCATAAGAAGACTCAGAGGATTTTCTTCCCTTTACAGAAGTTTAAGTGACACAGTCACATTGGGGTGTTTTATTCTAGGAAACAGAAAAGAGTACCTGAAGAAGTAGTTTATTGCTCATACTATGAATATAGTAATAATTACTTTCTATTTGATGAAACAGATGAATTCTTGCTGTTGTTGGGTGAAGCCAGTTGTTAATTATCTACATTGTCTTCTTTTTTCAGTAATTCTTTCTACATAATTAAAAATTCTTTGCCATCCAAAAGGAAGTCTGCATTCTAGCTGAGTCTGAGTCTCCTAGAGGGAAACGTTTTTTTCTTATTGCTGGTTTTTAGTCATCTCCTGCTGATATCCTGTCGTCCAGTCAAAACGGAATGAATTTGCAAGAGGCTTTCAGCAGCAAAAAAGTCTCTGAAGCTTTGCTGTAAAATAATACATGCAATGTACTGGAAAACAATTGAGCTCACAGTACTGGAATATAAAATCGTAGTAACAACCACTAATCAGTTTGACACACCAAGTCCAATATTAATTTGAAACAATTTCATGTAGTTCTTGGGCATTGTCAAAATGGGAATTGGATGTAATAAAGACACTAACACAATTAACTTATAAAAGTGTATTGAGTGAAGCAAATAATCACATAGAAATTCTACCTGATTGATAAATATGTGGTCAGATTTCATCTTACAGTGCTGAAAGCCTTGTCTGTTTTGTCTGAGAATATTGTGACATGCCTAAGAGCAATCAGGCATGATGCCTAAGAGCATCCAAAATGACTTAGTATCCAAATGAAGAACTTAAAAAAAAGCCCAAAACATTTCCTGATTAATTCAACTCACTAGATTGCCTGTGGACTGTCAGTGCTGATGTGAGGAATTGGCAGATTCATGCAGTTAGAGACAGATTCTTCTAGAAGCCACCAAAATGGAATCTGAAGATAGCCTACAAATACACCCAGTGTTGTCACTATGGAATCCTGTGGGAATCATCATCTACATCAGAAGAGCACAGAAGACAATCTTTATTTTGTCTGGAATACAGGATGGAAGGCTAATCTGAACATAATCGGTGTTTTAACATCAGTTTAATTAAATTCATGAGCCCGGTGGAATGGACACATTTTCCCTTTTTTTTCAGTATATAAATAAGGCACTCTTCATGCTTATTTTAAACATTTGTGTGAAGAGAATGAGACATACAACCACTGTTGTGCTGAAATAATTGTTAAAATATTAAGATTTTTGTGATTTATGGCCAATTCAGACAATTACGTCTTGCACAAAACATGAAATTTAAATTGTTTTATACAACAAAAGAATTCAGAATACTCAAATGCTTTCCAAATATTAATTAGTTATCCAGATATTTTTCTATCCCTGTAACACTGTGAACTGGAATGTGCAGAGCCCAACATGTACAAGCAATAGGCCAAATTCAGACCAGTAAAGCTCAGCCAGATTGTTGTGTATGATTCAGGAAGCTTTTACTGTCTAACATGCTAAATAAATCATGTAGGAATGCTATGCTACTCATTGTTTATAGATCTTCCTTTACAAAGTTGAAATTGTTCTTTTCTCTATGAAGGCCGCATTATCACAGTTCAGAGTTACTGAGGACAAAGCTGATCTCTTGCTGAGGAACACTGCAGTGGAGGAATGCGAGAAATGTAGGAGTTCTGCTAATCTAAGGTACAGTCTTATCTGTTATCCAAGCCTGGTATCAGTCACCTGAGAAGCAGTATCTTGAGCCATCTAATTTACTCTGCCTTTTGCAATTCTGGATTAATCTGGAATACAGGTAATTTGCTGGTGTCACACCTGGTCACAAGGTTGGAGGTTGAACATTATCATATACCATGGAACTCCTTATTACCCTGTTTTGTTCCTGGCTCATTCTTGATTCTGGGACTGCAATAGCCCCTGAATATGTTGCATAACCCAATAAAGAAAGTTTTGTATCTTTTTTTTTCCTGTGGTGATCTGACTTGAACAACCAAGTCTTTAAATGATTTTCTAAGTTTTTCAAGAACAGCTTCATTTATCTGAGATTTAATTGATGGAAAGCACAATTTTCAAACAGTGTTTAACAGCATGGAGGTTCCCAAGGTGCTGTGTAATATGTAATGATTTTTGCCATAAAACTGATTTCTCTAGATGTTGTTTTCTATAAATATTGCTTGATCTAATGGAACGTATTTTAGAGCTCTACTGAAACAAATCAATTACCTCTTGAAACTTTTCCCAGTATCATCTAGCATTCTAATCCCATACATTTTAGTTTCTAAAACAGATAACTTTATATAGTGCTCTACTAGTTTTTGAAGATTTCTGGAGTAACTATAGTAGAACTTCCCTTTATAAAACAAATGATTTTTACTCTCTGATGAGGCCTTGTTCTGCTAAAAAAGTAAATTTTATAATAAGAGCTTCCATTAGGAAATAAATTTTCAGTAACTTTGAAATATGTGAATTAAATTTGGTCTTCATTCACAAAACCTAATTTATAAAATATGTACTTTTAATAAGATCACAGTTCTATAGGAAATATTATTATTTAAATGCTCCTGAGCCTGAAGACTTGTTTTTTAATTTCATTTTTTTACATAATGGTGAAATAGAGTATCAAAGAATCCAGTGTTCCTGCACCTGTGTTATGCAGTTAAAGGCATCTTAATACATTTTATTTTGTAGTGATCTGCTGCTCATTTTCTCCCAGATAACAATATTTTTTTAGTCAATTTTCTCCTCTCATTGAATATATGGAGGAAAGCAAGAAAGTCTTATGCCAGCACCTCTCTATACAGCTCTCTACTAAGGACTGAGGCACCTGAAGTTGGCTAATATCCTTTCTTTTTGGCATGCAGTGCTTTCTGTACATCTTTGTAATACCCTGTGTCATTGCGTGTCCAGGAGCATCAGTCTTCATAGGTGAAACACCCAGCATGGCTCACACCTAAAACCTACCGAGATCTAGAAACTTGAGACACCATTCATTTCACCCAGCTTTGCAGCCTGTTCTGATATTCCTTGTTCCCCACGTGTACTTTATGGGAAGCACAGGCACATGTGAAAGAGTTCAGATGCCAAGAGCACAAACAACTTTTTTAAACTTCACCTTCTTAGGACTGTTCTTCTTGGGTCTCCTACAGCTTTGAATTAAGTCAAGGGTGGATCTCCTAGTACCCAGCTCACACCTTTCTGTGCTCCTCATACCTGCTTGTATGACTGACTAATTCTTTTGCTTCTCAAAACAGGAGATAAAACACTGCCTTTCATAATTAGAGAATTGGTGAAGCTGAAAGCTGGAACCCATGTGCCATTTAAGTGGTTGATTCCAGTGATGTGAGCGGTGCTAAAGGAAAGACGCAAACAATCGTAATTAATTTAGAGCAAGGCACTGAGTTAGATTTCTTTGAAATTGTATTTCTTGTTAAAAGTCAGCCTGAGCCTTTAATAAGAGCAGATGGCAAAATAATTTTTGAATGCATTTATTTTTAATACTAGAGGGAGACCATAAGAGACAGATTGTCAAACAAAAAAGCATTTTATATGGCAGCAGTTGAATGAGGAAAAGCAATAAGATTCATATTGTCATTTTTCACAGGTGACTTGTTTATATTTTTTCAGAGAGATATTAGGGTCTCTGAATGGTTAATGGAGAATTGTGTATTCATAACCTTTTCTCAAGGGGTACCTTGGGACTACCAAATATCTTACTGCCTCAATTTTCTCCTGGGTCTTGGTTCCCTGATCATCTATACCGTACACATTGGTTCAGGGTAAGGACTCCTTCGGACTGAAACATTTAGTTCCCCACAAAATAAAGTCTAGGTGCAGTTCTGGGGATAATTCAGTCCAAAAAGTGTTCTCCAAAGATGATATGACCCTACACAAGCTATTAACTCCTGCATTACGTCCTTGCAACCCACTCTCAGTGGGCTCTGCAGACTCAAGCAGCCTTACAAGTCTCCCCAAAACAGGTAATACATTCTTTCTGTTTCATGTTATGAAAATATTGATCTTGATAGGCTGAAACATTTTTTTTTAAAATTTCTTCTACAATATACAAGCTATTAAAAACCAATTATGTTGCTCAGCAACCAGGGCACCGTGTAGGTCCTTGAGGAGGAAGCCCAGGGCTAGTTTGGATGCAGCCAGCTCGTTCAGGCAGCGGAAGTCCCAGTGTGGACAAGAGACATCCTGCATCTGGTAGTGCAGTGTTGTCCCTGTAGGAAATGCATTTAGAAATGCAGGTACAGCCAAAGAAACTAAGGTTTAGCAATTATTCAGGCAACTGATGGCAAACTCACAATTTTGTTATTGGCAACAAACTGCCAACAGAAGAACTTCCCCTCCACCGCTCCACACTACAAAAAATATGTGTACTTTGGTCCCACAGAGCCTATTTCATAAGTTTTGTACCTTGATGAGATATCCACACACTTTAATGTGTACCATTCCACAAAAAGTATTTGTCTTTGGCATACACTTCTGCAGCAATATTACTTTACTAATGCAAATGGCTCCATTGGGTCTCAGTGATTAGTTGTATACTCAGGTGCTTTTTGCACTGGGTTCTGAACTGTGTTCAGAGTGAAACTGGAACAGTTTGTTCCACCATGGCCTCTAAATAAAAACATCTGCAGTCCAGTGACTTCAAAGTACCTTGGGTTCATGATGCTTACCTATAATAAAATGGATGCTTTTTTGATCTGGGGAAACAGTGTCCAGTTAAACTACAGATTTTTTTATCCATCCCCAGCGTTCATTCATATGCCAAAGGTCCACTGCTCCTGCAACCCTTGAAATTTTATTAAGAATTTTGCTACTGTTAGCAATGTGCTGAATCAGGGTGGGATTTTCTTTAATATAAATGTGGAAACCTAAGATGAACAGCTCAACACAGCTTTTCAGCTCTGCAAACTTGGCTATGCTTTAGAGAAGCTGAGTTCTTTCATCAGAGCTGTTCTCACAGTTTTGAGCAGCACAAATAATCTTTCCTTATATAATTACCCTTTTTTCTTCAATCCCTAGCACTTTCTTAAAGCTATTAGGCATACACACTATTTTATGTTATTTCTAAACAAAGTAAAATTCTGTGACCATTACAGTTTAATTAAAGGCAAAGATTTAAGTAAGTAATTAAGTTTACTGATTTCTAGGCAGCTCAAGTATATACTTAAATCAGCATGTAGGTAAATATTCTTCTAAGTCATAATTCTGGTTTGTTTTTTAATAATTGCATTATCTGTCCTGTATTAGTCAGGACACTCTCACCCATGCTCAGCTCTACTTTTGGATGTCTTCTTCATATTATCCCTCTAATAGTTGTTCTCTGTCTTTTTACTTATTTAGAAACTGCTTCTTTGTTTACTTTTAGAAAAGAAACATTTTTGTTTTACAGATTCCCCACCTAAGTAGTCTTTCTATCACTTGCTAAAGATCAAACTTCAATATCTTTAATTATTGAGGAAGATGCTCCAAATCTAAGGAGAATTGACTTGGTTTTATTTTACAATTAATGTGATCAGCAGAAGTATAACTTTCCAAACATCTTCAGTCTGATGATGCCTTTTTGCTGCTGCAGTCAAGAAAAAACATGAAACATAAACATAGAACGTATCTCCTCACCTCTCTTTCAAATCCAATCTTAGAAAGAAGACTTTCAGCAAAGATCTTCTAAAGATACTTCATAGAAATCTGTAATGCAATTGCAGACACAGTCCTCTAGCTCTTAAAATTTCATAACCAAGGACTGTAACAACAACCCTTAGGAGAGGAGTGGAAACTTTCATTTCCTGTTTAGTTTTCATTTGTCCCTTTTGGGGAAAGTAAGACAATATTCAGAGCCTATCATCACTGTTCTTCATTTTATTGTATTTTATTGCAAACCTGTGTCTGCAAAAAAGGCAGCAGAGACTCTGAGCCTGCCATCAAGGATACATAGGAATACTTCATTAATATATTCTACCAGGGTAATAGAAGCAAAAAAGACAATGAGACAGTATCTGATGACCACAGGGACACACTAGCATGAAGGACAAGCTTTAGGATTAAAGCTTTAGGAGGATCTAGGGTTGAAACTAAGCTGAGAAGATGCTGTCCGTCATTACTTGGGGCAGACCTGGTATTGTCATTTTGTAGTGAGTCCTTTAGCTCAGAACTGCGTGGCCAGAAGTGTAAAGGTTTTGCCTTCTGCTGGTCATGGCATGACACAACCATGTTGCCTCTGCTGAAGCCTGGGCATTATGTGGCAATGGGTTTTCCAGAGTGGTTGGTAGAGGGAGGCAGAGATGAATGTGCACACATAGCCCCTTCTCTCATTATCACACAGTACTCATTTCCACAGGCTACCGGTCTGATTAACAATTGATGCCAGTTTCCAGTTGTTGGTATAATAGAACTGTTAATTTTATAAATGCCTTAATACTCAACACATAACCTGATACTTGCAAGAATAAGAACTCCCTGGATACAACATAAACTGGGAGTAAGAAGATAAAAGAATATCTTATACCAGTGGCCCATTACAACCCCCCTCTGCTTTTAGGGGTTATTTATATGTCATTTGTATTACAGTCACATGCAAAGGGCCCCCACTGCAATATACTGAATCATAAAATAAATGGCAGTATTTTTCTTAGCACTGTTAAGATAGGAGGCATATGCTTGCGAGTATTGCACAAATCACACCGTGGCAAACATTTTCAAATGAAGTCCTGAGAAACCAGTGGGCTTTACCTCTCAAACAGCAGGTATGTTTTATATATTGTACATGTTATAGGTTTGACCCTGGCTCTCTGAGGGGTAGATTTATGGTTGCTTGGCTAAATTCTTTTTAACGCTGCTGTATCGTATTTCATTTTAAAAACAAAACAAAATAAAAAAAAAATCAAACAAGGCAGTTTGCTTTCCTTTGAATTTTAGCTCATTCTTATATCCAATTGAAAAAAAAACACATACAAGAAACTCACAATAAAAAGGATGGAGAGGCTAGGATGTACAACATAAGAGGATCTGTACAAATACTAAACAGTTAACCTTCCTTGTCTTATTTTGCATTGTGTCTGATGTGTGTACATGGGAGTACATATATATCATTTCCTTTTCCTGTTTATCTCTCATTATCACTGATTCTTCCCAAAGTGTATCTTCTTATATCAGGCTTGTAGGCAGTACCTTGTCTTTCATCTTTATATAACCACTCTTCCCCTCAGTTTTCAACACAGCAGCCTGTTTCTTCCTCTCAGCCCCCACATGGCAATCACCCCCTCTTTGCCATATAGCTATGCAGTCCCTCCATTCTCAGCACATACACATATCTAAATTTTCATAAATCCAGGAATTTACCTGTTCTACTTTTGTTCTGCTGGATTCTACTTGTGAGAAAACGTGCCTAGGATTCTTTATGTCTTTTATCTCCCTACCTAAGGGAGAGTATTTTAATCTCTAAAACTTTGTAACAAAATCAATCATACAAATGATTTATTCAGAGTATCATGTAATGAAATTCTTTTACTTAAGTTTGGTAGACACACTGCACCTCTCTGTTTTAAGTTGGAACACTGTGAAATATAGATGGGGCTGACCCAACGTGGGCAGAAATTAGTGCTCTTTAAAACCTGTACTCACGATTTTCATTTTAACTTGCATCTCTGAGAGCATATGATCGTAGATACACGTAAGAGCACACATTCCTACTGATTAGACGAGTGGCATTTTACACGCATATTATTATCAAGCACAGTTATAATACCATAACAAGCAGCGTATGTTTTAAAGGCCTATCTTTGCTTTGTTTCCTCTTTTTTCTTCACCCAGCTTTGTGTTTGTTTTATCCTTTCTCACCCAGAAGCTTTGTGTCTCCTCTCTAGCTCGAGAATGAAAAAGTATGAACACCAAAAACTCTGCAGGGAGTTCAGGAAAATCACTATTACAACATTTCTTTCTGCAGTTTTCATGGCTTCTTACACAGACGGAACAGCAGAAAAGGTGCAGAATCTAGGGCAATTCTTCCAGCTTTGCACTGTACAGTATGTGGCCATGGGGAAACTGAAGGACCCACTGTGTATGCCCAGCAACAATAAAGCAATCCCTGTTTAATGAGAAAGGAGGAAAAAGCATTTTTCAAACCAGATATTCAAGGATTCATCTTAATATGGAGTTCAGCCTTAGTCTGTATAGGGTCACGTCAGCTCCCTTTCAAAATAAAGCTATCAACTTCTAACAATATTATTTTTATCTTATAAGCCTGACAAAAGCACAGCTTTTGCTATAGGTACATTTTTCAAAACTATTCACACAACTGAAATGTAATTATTATTCTGATTTTTTCTTTCTTTCTAATCCACCTTTGCCCTTTGCTTCTTTCTCCCTCTGGCTCCCTATTTTTGTTTGCCAATGGAAAGGGAGAAGACAGAAAGCAACCTAAGTAATCCTGGGTTCAGATACCCACTTTCTGCTGGACTATTTGTGTATCCAGCATCATTGGGGATTAGATAAAATATGGGATCCCTGGAAACCACAGGCCAAGAATTACATGTTTGAGTAACTCGTAAGTAGGCAGTATGGTTATGCTCCTGCATGCTACCTGTGTGCAAATGTAACATAAATTCAGTGAGCCAGCGGGGAGTGTTGATTATTCTGTAGTCCTACTTTCATTCTGGAATATGAAGTAGCATAGGAAGACAATTTCCTTACTGAGGTTGTGGATGTTTGGGGAATATGCTGAGCTACCCAAGCAACATGAAGGGATTGAATAAATGGATCTGCCTGGCAGACATTTGCTAAGACAGAGATTTTCTGTACTGGTTTAGCTAAAACTCATAAAATTTAGTGATGTTCAATTAAAAGTTAGTTTCCTCTAAAGTAAGGAGCAAATACTGTCAAACTGAATAACTACCTGAACTTTCAGCATGTCTTTGGCAGTGATAAGGTGTGGATCATCCATTCTCCCACAGAGACTCTTCACAGTGTCTGGAGGATCACTGCCAGCCTGCTGCCCTTGGCGAGCAACTCATATCCATCAACTGCCTCCTGATCATCTGCAGCTACTGGAAACTGTAATCAAATTGGAGAAGAGGAGAGAACTCAACTATTTTGAATTCCTGAAAATGTTATGAAATAAGACAGCTGGCTAGAGAGAAAGGATATTTGTGTCTGTGCTGTGGAAAAGATTAGGAAGCTCTCTTACCATTGGACATCCAAGAAGCAATATAGGCAAGATATGCAACTGGCTAAACTCCATTTGCTCTGCTGCTCTGAGCACAATTATTTCAGCATCTGTCTTAAGAGTGATGGAATTTTCTGCATCTGATAGTAAATTGTGTTTAATCACTTTTACATTATTGGTGACTTTCATCTAGCTAAGTGATTATCATAACATTGTGCAATGGATTTATCACTTCTGGAGTTATTCCCTTTTGCAGTTTTAATACAATGTTTTACCAAAAAAAAGTCCAGGTTTTTACTAAGAGTGCAAATTTAAACTATTTCAGGCTGATACTTTAATTTTGCTTTTAAGTAATTTTTTTTCCATCTTTTGTTCCCCAAAACATTTAAATAGCTCAACTAACATGGGAAACATGAAAAAATGTTGTAATTTTTTAATAGCATCTATCTACCAACTTTTTTTGTGTACCAGCTTATATAATGCTCAAATCTAGGCTAAAACTGTAACTAATAGTTTTCGTAACATATGTAAGATATTTTAAATTATAAAGACCATTATATATTTAAGTACTTAAGAATAAAGAGAGATGAATTTTCTGAAAGATTGGCTGTCAAACTTTACATTGCTTCAATTTTCAATAAAAGGCTTTAGGCCACTGTCAGACAGCAGGGGAAAGCTTTGCTGACATTAAGAAGGCAGCTAGAAGAGGGGAAATATTCACATAGTAACATAAAAGAATCCCTGTTAAACCATCTGAGACTTATACACATAAAAGATATTGAGGTTTCATGTTTTTCTCTGCTATGTGCAAGAAATATTTATATTTATATATAAGTTTAATATTTATATTAAGTTACATGCCATCTTAAAATGATTGAGCCTCATGTTTTCTGCACGGTTTAGTACTTTAAAAGTGGGACAAGTAATTATCTCTTACATAATAAACCATCTGCATGGATATAATTAAACATTTGCTTAGTTGTATTTGATATTAAACCAGAAAAAAGAATGTGGTTAAGTAGCATTTATCATGCAAAAGATGTCAAAATCAGCTGAAAATCCATCTATAATATCCTGATTAGTTGCTAAGCTTTTCAAGGGGTCTTGAATAGATCTCAAATGTGATGCTGCATAACTCAGGTTGACATGGTAACGTGCATAGTAAGGAAAATCTCAGCTTTATTATCAATTTCATTTCAATTCCCTCCCCTTTTCATATGCTCCCCTCAGTTTCTGGAGTAAATGTATCTTAAGAGTCTCTGATTGCAACTCATAATTATTTGGTGTAATTAAGATGGCATGCTAGTCTTTTATTTTGGCTGCAGAGTAGTAGCAGGTCTATGAGATGAATCCCTAGTAGCATTTTTTTAATGACCATGTTAAATTTAGTGCTGTTCCAAGAGAGATTATGTGTGTTGCTTGGCTAATGGGATGTTTGCTATATTCAGACTGATCTGGCAGCACTGTGCCTGAGGAAACAGGCAGAAAAGAAATTCAGTGTAGCTACTTTTACAGACATATAAGCAGTTAAGGGTCAGTGACCACAGCCATAGGTCCTGAGGACTCCTGCTGAGAAGGCCAGAAGAGTCACAGCTTGAGAAAACAGGCTGAAAGAATGATAGCAGGGCAAAAAAAGGACTCTGTAAGCCAGAGGCAAAAACAAGTTTGAAAGGACAAAACTGAGACATAGTCAACACTTCTTGATATATTTGGATAAAACTGAGGCTTCATAGATGACTATCACAAAATTATATGTCCTAAAGTAATGTAAACATATCTTTAAATTGCTAAAAAATCTTTCTAAGAGCTTTATTTCTTCTGCAAAATAAATCATATTGTGCTTTTAACAAGGATTCACATCTTTGTACATTCCTTAAGTATTTTCTCCTGTGCATGAGAGAGCACTACAGATTTGGGTATGGTGTGGGATGTGTCTGGCACCTTATAACATGTGACTGAGCAGAGGGAGGAAGGGAGGGAAGAAGGGAACTGCAGAACTAAGATATCCTCTGGGGAACACGATAGTCAGACAAGGAAAACAAAGTGCTACACTGCACAAATGCATGAGGCGCAGACAGAGATAAAGAGGAGAGGCAGGACCGGTTTCACTGTGTGACACTTCACAGGTTACTGACTCAAACTCACCCAACCCTTTTGCGTAAGTCACGGGTGATAGAGTGCTTTAGCTCCAAGACTGCTTGAGGGATAAGAGAACTGTGAGATTCCACAGAGGAAAAATAAAGGCAGACTCAGAGTGACCAAAAAAGAAAGCTTAGCTGAATCTTTCTCTGCAACCTTGACACTGGATGCTCTTCAACTCCCAAAATAACTCGCCACTTAGAAAAGTGAGATGTTGCCATCACAGCAGACAGCAGTGTTATAGACTGAGAAACGAGTGTTTAAGTTTGTCTCCTGGCTTCACAGGGAAACCTTGATTTAGCATGGAAATTTTGACATCACTGTGACAGATCTCTTACAAAGGAAATTTAATTAAAGAATTAGAAATACCTGAAAAGGAAGCTGACAAATGAAAGAAAAGATCTTCCTCTTCTCTGATAATTGTGGAATTAACGAGACTGAAAAATGGTTGAAACTAGATTCTGCCATGGCTTCTGAGTCCATGGAAGCTCCACATATCTACTTAATGTCTGATTCCTTCCACAAGGGCACTCCAGAGCATAAAAAAACCTAGCCTTTTTTTTTTTTTTTTTAACTTAGAAGTTGGTTTCCTGTTGTTCGGATAATTCTTAATGTAATAATTCTGGTAAAATTAAACTGAGGGAAGAAAACAAGAATAATTGTTTGAAGGCAGTTTCCCCTAGGCCTACGCCACCCAAAAAAGAAGAAAGAAAAGACAAGTTTTAATGTCATTATCCACTGTGATATCATCAATTAATTGTTAACCCTAAAGAAATGCTATCTTTCCACAATAACTTCCTTTATTGAAGCTTCACAAACTTAAACTATGCATGATTTATGGTTCTTTAAAGCTTTAATGAGGTATAATTCTGTCTATGCAAAACAGCCTTTCTCATAAATTTTCAAAGGATATTTTACACTAAACTTCTGTATACTAAAGCAAAATTAATTAGTTCTTCAAAACAGAGGACTCTGAATTTCATTTTTATGGCAAATTAGATTTTGCTTTGTTACTATCTAAGAGCATGTGGATTAACTTTCTTAATACCACTTTCCTTTCTATCAACAATGATTTGAAAGTAATCTTAAGATTTGTCTTTGACTTCTTTATGGCTATTAATGGTAACAGCATCTTTTTATCAAAATTTGTCTGTAAAGCTATATATGAATTTATTTCACATTGACTGCACCTAAACCTTCAAAATGTAACTATATACATGAACAAGCAGAAAAAGAGTTATTGGCCAGCTACCCCATTCTCTTCTAGACCTCATTAATTTCCACCCACAAACATGGTTACCCTATGAATTACAATGGCCCTATTTATTATCAAAGGACTGAGCTGACAATCCAGAGAGTTTTAAAATTACAGAAAACATCAATCTACGCCAGCCCAGAGCTTTTGCCTTACATTTTTAAACAAGTAATTCTAAAATAGCAAGTCTTAAAGATATTTAATTTTGAATCATCCCAGGTCATTGTCTTTTAGAGTGGCTGAAGACTTTTCAAGGTCAAGTTTTTGATGAATTTTGGGCTAATTCTGGTTTGGTGCAGAAGAACTGGAGGTGTCTGGAACCGTCCAGAAGGGTAATGTGTTGGGCTGATTTCAGTTTTGTATTTAGGTTTCTAAGGTCTGAGTCCAGTTTTAGGCATTTAAGTTTTTTCTCTGGGGGAAGATGAGAAGACTGTCAGCTACATTTAGTTGCCTTCTCCATTTACGGGCTGTTTAGTTTCTCTCAGAGAGTCTCTAGCTTTCATTCTTTTTCCTCTGTGTATGCTGACTTAGTTGTCTGTGCATCCATGACACAATCTATGATGACTGTGGAATATTATAGTTTGATCTGATTTAACCTTGAGCCATGTTACCACAAGAGTCACAATTACTCCTTCATTAAAACACCGCTAATTAAAATAGTCCGCTCTGTCAGACACAAAACTCTTACTGCCTGTATATTACCTTAGGTTTTTTTAGCAATACTTAGGGTTGATATCTGTGATCATTTTGTTTGTCTTTTACCTGATGAACCTTACAGCAGTACCTAACCTTATGGTAGCTGAGAATAGCTAAATTAGCATTACCAGAGATATTATTAAAGAGCATTTCTCTAGATCTTCTATTTTCAATAATTTGGAAAGAAAATTATTTCCTGCTCAGCATCTTAAAATAATACTTACTATTTATGCATGTGCTGACAGTATTAGACAGTTAGGCTGAAATCTCTAAGATTACCACGATAGTTTGAGGGTTGGATTTCCTCTAAATTAATCAGAATTTTACTTTCAGCAATAATGTAGGTAAATCTTTAAACAAATACAATAGAATTAGTTCTACCTGCTGCAGTTCTTTGTCCTGGGGTGGTTGAGTGGAAGGACCATCAATGCAGACCATGTAAGCAGCAGACCAGCATCCCTCCACAGTACACAACCCGCTTGAGGAGAGAAGTGGTAGTTTAGTTACACCAACAGCTTTGCCTTACACCCCTAACCTGAGAATGAACTGTGAGATAGGATGGAATCCAAATCCTCACTCAGAAAAATGCCCAAAGGATCTGATTCAGGTTGTAACAGGAGCTGTGGAACCCAGCAGACACCGCTTGACAACCTCGTATGGCCAGCGTGTCACAAAAAATGGCATCTAGAAGGTGAAAAAATTACTCCTATGCAGTGAAAACTTGAAACACTTCCTGAGTCACTAAAGTCTTCCCACTTCATTTCTCCTCTTTGAATGACGTGAGGTTTTCCCCGTTGTTTCCTGTTCATGTCCCTCACACATCCCTTAGTGATTTGAGACACACACTGGCTGATCACCTCTCTGAGGATGAGCTTACGTCTATCCTTCTCTCTCCTCATAAAATCCTACCTCAGCTACTGTGATGTTCCAGCCCTCTTCTGACTGACAAGACCCACTTGGCAAAAATATATTATTCAGGGATTTACTTCAAAAGTGCCAAGAGTTGGTGAAGAATTTCACACTCTAAATTCTTTCGGGAAGCAGCTCCTTTTTAAAAGTAATGTTTGTAAAAATTGTATCCCAACACTAGCCCCTCTAACTTATTTTTAAAATGCTGGTAAACAAAACTACCACATATGCTGTTCTTAGGTCATTCAAAAAAAAACAGTTTGTGCATTTATATTCGTAAAACATTCCAGCTGTCTCTCCAAATGAAAAAGACAGGCCTGAAATCTTCAGCCTAGAGAGTGTGAATACCACTGTGATTGAGTTGAGGTTATTGTTAACATACATATTCTAAATTATTTAAAATGTTTCTGCTAAAGGGTACCAGTCAGAAAAGTATATCAATTCCCTTTAACCAGCTTAAACCAAAGACCAGCAAAAATTCAGATCCTGCACTTCAGGATTATTTTAATTCAGTTTCTTGGCACCCTGGAAAGGACAAAGATTATAGGAACAGTTTACTCAGATATATATCTTTCTATATGACATGATGATGGAGAATATTTGGAGATGGATAGAGTTGTTTCACAGGTAGGATTTGACCTGCCACACGGATGGTTCATTTATAATTTATAAACCCAAATGACAGGGCTTTAGGTTTAATTTGTTAACCAATATGGCCAAGCAAATAAAATCAGTAAAACAGCTCTTTAAACATGTCCTTAATCACACCTGAAATAATAATATCTGAAAAAAAATAAGAGACATAAGTCTGACAAGCCATGCTGAAGGTCTTTATTTGACATAGTTAAAGCATTCATGGAATATTGGAAAGTGAAATAAGATAACTTTCCAATACTGAATGTATTCGCTTTACAATGGGAATTCATTTCAGCGGACAAAGATGTAGAAATAACTTTAAGAATGTTTTATCCAATGACCAGCATGTAATTATACCTGCACTATGTAAAGAGGATGAACTCCTGGTCTGCAGTTTAAAAAGATGAATTTCTTGGAGAAGTCAGTTATAAGCAAATAAATGAGAAAAAAAGTCTGTAACAGTGAATGATTTTACCAGATTCAAAAATCCAGTTGTGAGTTAGAGAGAACATTGTCTTTTTTTCTAACACAGCCTCAATGAAGAGAAATACAGAAGGACAGATAATACAGCAAAAACTTTTCTTTTGCCCATTACTGTAAGTCTGGACAAGCGAAGCAGCAACAACAAACATATGAGAAATTATCAGTGAGAAATTTTACAACCAGAAACACTAAGGAGAAAGATGAATTAAAAAAAATAAATTATTTGAAAAAAAATTAATCCTGGCAAAATCATAGGACTGTTATTAGAAGGAAACCGGTGAAATTCTCAATAACAATGCAGAACAGACAGAAATATTCAACTAATATTTCTTAATAATATGGTCTCATCCCAGTCATGACTGCCATTTGTTTTTGCCTACAATAATAAGTAAATAATTTTTAATACATGAGTAGTTTAAAAAGAAATTATTGCTGGTCTGCCTGAATAACTAATATTGCTATTCAAGAAGTTCTAGGATGTTAAGGATGTAATAAAAACATGGATAAAGCCAGAGTTACATTTGGACAACATAAAAATTACGACCTTGATTATATAATTCTATCTATGCTGGAATCACTAGCAGGTAAAACAAATAGAGTCCTGATACATGATGTGATCAATACCAAAAATAATTAGTGACAATGAGCATGTCAAATTGGGCACCTTTCTGGGTGAAATTGTCAGATATGATTGATAAAGATGACTGCACTGACATATGCTTCTGTAAAGCGACAGACATACAGCATTAACCTAATTAAGTGATTAGCATTGTACAAAATCAGTGTAACACGTAATAACTAATTGTGAAATGGCTAAATGGCAGCTCTACAAAAGTAAGTATAAACAGCCAGTCATCATCCCTTGGGTAGTTCCTGAGGAATTTGTAGAGTTCTGCTGTTTTTCGTAAGTGAGTTTTTCCCGACGTGTGGCTGGTGCCAGGACTCCCAGCCCAGCCCAGCCCAGCCCAGGGCTCTGCAGTGCCCAGCTGGCTGGTGCCGCTCCAGTTGCTCAGATCCCTGCTGGGAGCTGGCACAGGCTGTTTGCTGAACTGGGCATATGCGGCAGCGTTAGCACCAGTTCCCTTGGCCTGGCGTGGCATCCTGAGAGCTGAGTGCCTCTCTGACGAGAAGTGGAATGAGCTGTAAACACACCCTTGACACCGCTGCCGTGGGGGATTGAGCCCCGCATTTCAGAAAATGCTGTCCTCCGCTACTACATAAATTTATGAGTGATCTGAGGAAATATCTAACAACATTAATGGTAAAATTTTCAGATGACATAAAATGCATAAAGCACTAAATAATGCAAAGAAAGAACAGTTTTTCTGTAGGGAAATTGACATCCTTTAGTAAGCCAGGATCATTTGAACGTGCTTTTTGAGACAGCTGAATGCAAGGTCATTCAGCAGGAACAAAGAATGTAGGTCACGTTTAGAAGACTGGAGACTGTGTCCTGGAAAGCGGTGACTCTGAAAAGGATTTAGGGGTCACAGTGGTTAGCCAACTAAAGAGGAGCTCCCAGAACAATGTTCCAAGGCATTTGGTACAGCCTTCAGATACAGGAGTGTTGGGTGGTGACATAACTGTATCCAATTCTACTTTGACAAAGATGCTTAAAAATTACAAATGGTCAGAAAAGCTGAAACTGTTGGAAGACTCTTAGATCTGAAAAAACTTGATCAGCATTAACAGAGATGAGAAGTCAAAGTTACTTATTTTATTTCAAGTGGGATTAAGAAATGACTGTATTGTGGTTTATAAAGATGCATTTTCAGGGGTCTTGGAAATACACAACATTACAAAGTCTGTCCAACAAGGAAGGACAGTTTCGTATCAGGAAAACAGTATGCTTTGTTAACAGGATGATTCTATAACTGTTGAAATGTTTTATTCAGGCTTTGTTTCTATTTGGAATTGCATTGTTTTAATTCCAATGGAGAACAAACACAAGAAAAAAAGGTAAAGGAAAAGCATATTTTAAAATGCTTTAAAAATAAAAGCATGTTAAGAATGCTTGACAAACAGACTACATTATTGTGTTGTATCTTCATGTTAGACACAAAACTTAGAATGAACAAAACAACACATTTTAAAAGATATTTTTGCCTTGATTTATATTGTATTCTTTTCTTTTGACCTTTTTCTTAATATAGTCAGAGTGAAGGTCTTTCTTGAACATCTGTGAAATATTTTGAACACTTAGGCTAGATGTAAATAATACATGTCAGAGAGATGTAAACACCAATGGGAGAAATAAATTATGTACGTGAACACAGGGCACTATAGCTAAAGTAATGAGTTGAAACGTAAGAAACTTACATTAACCTGATCATCAGAAAAAAAAATCCTTATAAATGGAGGAATTCAACATTGAAGAGATGTTTCCTTTGGGGAGCAGAAGCCCCAAGACATTTAAATCAGACATTTAAAATGAACTGGACAAAATAGCACTGAAAAATGTTAAAGAACACTCCTTTGTCAGGACCATAATGGTATTTTCCATCTCCAATCTTCGTGATCGCTTGTTTTTTTTCTTATCATTTAAGACTGTCATGAATATTTTATTTGATTGTTGACCTACAAAAGAAGTGGTTTAAGGAACAAAGTTTTGTTGCAAGACTACCAGAATTCTTTTAATATTAGTTTCCATTCTCCCCCCAAGTATATTCTAAGTTACCAATATCACTGGTGTCTATTTTGTCTAAACATTTTCAAGCCCAATAGATTAAAAAGCTGGTGAAATACTCAAAGTGGAGGTGCTCATTTTTTAGGAAATCGCACCTGAAAAACAACAGTCTTTATGGTAAAGTGACTCTGCACCTCATTGTCCATAGGGAAAGAATTAAGTGCCTTAGAACAAGATCCACAAAAACTAAGCTAGGTGGTAAGAGAGTGCTGAGGACACAATGAACATTGAATTCTGACTCTTTTTGATGTTCAGGTATTTTAATACTATTACTCCTTTGAGCAGAGGTTTTTCTGAAGGTTTTAGGTGCTCATTTCTCTTTCAAAAACTAAGGAAAAAAGTGTAGCCAGAAGACTCCTGTCTGCTCTATACTTTAGTGGTTAAAAAACTCCTCCAGGATGATGAAGACAGGGCAACAATTCATTTTTCTCCTTTAGGGAATCTCCTGTCTCCTGAGAGCCTACATGTGGACTTCTCCAGGGGAAAAGAAAAGAAAGGGCGTGCTCCATCCCCTTCTTCTTTTGAGCCTTCAGAGAGATTAAGCAGGAGCCTCTATTCTGATTAAAGGTCTATCAATGGGAGCAGGGCACCCTGGGCTTAAGTCCCTGCTCCACTGATTGTCTCTGGATTTATGGATATAAAACACATAAATTGTCCGTAATACAGACACACAAAGCCATCTTTTGTCCTTCCCAAATGAGTGCCATAACCACGAGGTTACAGACTAATTCCTTCTCTCTGATCTAATGCATTTTTAATTCTTTCAAAGTGGAGCAGCTCCAACAGAAGGGACAGACTGTGTTTTCTTCCCTTCCATGTCCCCCTGGACCACAGGCTGTTTACCTGACAAGCAGAAGAGGGTTGAAGTCTTTGTTGCACAAAGGAGGGTAAACCAGATCCTTCACCTCGAGAAGGATCTCACCACTGAAATTTTTACATTATGGTGAAGAATAACCAAGCCTATGAGGAGAAAGCATCAAGTATGGCTGAATTTCGGTGTAGAGGTTCACTTAGCAAACATGCTCCAAGACCTGATAGGACGAGTTACTCAGCCAGATGAAGCCCCGAGATGCCTTCGGCCAAGTACTCTTCTGAGAAATTTCAGCCTAAAAACTGTAGCATCTATGGAAGTTAGTCACCCCCCAAGATCAGCTGTAACTAAGCGAGTGGTGTGAATAAGCACGGCTCCGCTGCTTTTAATACCTAAATTCTACATCAATCCCACCTTCGGCACCCAAACCGTGTCACGAGGCTTTGGGGACTCGGTGGGATTTCAGTACTTCGCTACTAGGCAAACCTCCTGGAAATGCCAACATACACACTTGCTAAAATTACTTCTCAAGGCATTTTTCGGACTCGGGCCAGCTGCTCCCCTCTGCCCGGGGCGGAGGAAGGCGCCGGGCGGGCAGCGACCCGCGGCGCGGCCGGGATGTACCCGGGGGAGAGCCCGCCGGCAAGGTGCCCGATGGTCCCGGCAGGGCTCGGCTGGCGCCCAGCGCTGCGCGGGCAGGGCGCACTGCCCGGAGCGGCTCCGGCGGCGGCATTCCCGCAGCGCCGATGGAAGAGCGAGCCCGCAACGGGAGGGAGAGAGGGGGAGACAGCGGCGGCGGCGCCGCCCTCTGGAGAGCGCCTGGGAGAGGCTGGTGTGAAGAGCCGCATTTCAATGAGGGCCGGGCTAATGCAAATCACTGCAACCGGCAGCAGCAGAAGAAAGGCGAAGCAGCTGCAGCCCGGGCTCCCCAGCAGCGCGCTGCAGCCAGGGGAGGCGTAACAAAGGCAGCAGAGCCGCTTTCTGCGGCA
>VZTF01001974.1:1155-21414 GCA_013397755.1 Cnemophilus loriae
ATGGGCTGACCTCGGAATCGTCCGGTGTGTTGGAAGTGGGTGCGAGCGGACCTGAGGGTTCAGGGCAATCAGTCTGAAGTCGCGAAATGTCGGATCTCCACGTGGCTCTCTTTAGGAGCCGCCATATCAGCTCTCCACGTGGCAAGGTGCCTGCAACTATCGGCATCGCCATTCCTGGCAATATTAGAAAGTTTCTGTCCCAGTGCCTGCCAGGCTTCCGGTTGAAAGGTCCCACTAGAAGGGAAATCTTTTACATTCATGGACACCCAGTCCTGCAAGGCACTTAAGTTAGCATCGGAAATGTCTGTGTTCTGCCGATGCAGGAGCCTCCATACCCTCTCCAGGCTCTGTCTTTGTTCCTGGGATATTTTTCCTCCTATAATTCTTCCACTGCTCACCTGATATAGGTGATGGGCGCGCGTTTGGGTTCCTTTCTTGAACTTTTGCTGGTTGACCCCAATCCTGGTTCAGTGGAAGTTGCTACTGGTGCGATCCACGTCCTTCATTGCCTTTGATAAGTCCCTGTTCGGGCGCCATTCGTAGCAATGGGGAACAAAGACACACAGACCTCCTTGCTTGTCCCCAAGAAGATCGTTTATTCAAAGCAACGAGTGAGTTTTATGCCTTTCTCAAGCACTATATTTCCTTACAAGGTATCGACCTACCCCATGTTGCCAAGTCAGCAAACACGCCCTCTCAATGCCCTTCTATGGGGTGATCACACCTTCCGGCAGGCTCCTTTTCGGAGGGGTCCCACCACGTTCCTGGAGGGGCCCACCACGTGGCGCCCCCCGAGGACAAGGCCGGACAAGCCTCTCAGAGCGGCCACGTGGTCCTTTGTTCTTTGTGCTGCCACGTGGTCCTGCAGGCGCATCCCACACTCTGCAACTCCATCCCATCTCTTTCCACACATTCCCATCTCTGGAAGCACTCGCTTGCTGCATGGCTTCTGCAGGTGGGAGGAAGCAGGAGGCTATGTGAACATATACTGCTGTTCATGTTCAGCGTGAAGTGGCATTTTCCCTTTGGGTCCTGCACAGGCGGAAGGCTCTCAGGTCTGACTGGTTGTGAAAAAGGCACAGTGACTTGTTTTACAACACATATGTAACAGAGCACTTGTCAGCTTCTGATTGCTGCTAAATAACTGTCTTAAGTAGAAGCCATGTTTTGTCTATGTGTCTCCAGCAAGCTGCTGAGTTTGAAGACATTGCACATATGTTGCAGAATAGAATTCACGGTGACAGACTGGACTGATGATAAGAAAAATTAGTTACAGTTAAATGGAAACAAATTCCAAGATCTACACCATGAAATGAGGAGAGAAAACACAAGCTGAATGCATCACAAAGTAAAGGTGTCAACTTAGAAAAAGATGCACATCATGCTGAACCATGTAAAGAAATATTGTATGTAGGGCACACCAATACCCCATAATGGAGGATTTTTATAAAATAATTATGGCCAATTCAACCAAATTAGAAATTCAAGAAGACAGTACAAGTAATGAGGAGTTTGGGAACCAAGCCTCAGGATCTGGGCTGGGCAGCAAGGTTTGTATAATCTAGAGCAGTGGTTTTCAGCTTTTTTTTTTTCTCTTTGCAAACATAATGGTTTTTTTTCCATGTTTCGAGTTGCAGATTGAATACGGAGCTTTTAAAGGCCTATACGTAGTAGGAATTCTCTTCAAAGTTATTTCTATGGGCCCTTAAAAGCAGCTTATGGAGCACAGGTGCAAACTACAGATCTATAGATTAGAATTTTGAGGAAAAGAAAGGAGAAAAATTGTCTGAGATGGCTTAAGAGAAAAAAATAAAAAAACCTGTTCCTTCCATCCCATGTGGTGTGAGACTAGAACAGCGAGCTTAAGCAGCAACAAGGAAGGATTACAGCACAGAACAAAACAGTTTTTTAATAACATAATGATACATGCTGAGAAAAGCTGCAGGAAGTCACTATGTTAGATGAAAAGACTGATAAATTTCTTGGTGGGCAGGAGGAAGATTACCTTGATGATACCTGCAAGTTGGATATAACATCTCAAATAATATTTAAAGCTCTTGGATGTGCGTTGCCCATAATGAATACTGCTGAAGAAATACTGTTTTATTCCTGAAAGGTGACCACATTTCCATAGTGGATTATTTTATTTTACTACTTTGTGTGGGAATACATAATGAGGAATAGGCTTGACCACATATATAACCAGATATAAAACACTGGGGATGCTTAGGCCTCTTTGGCCATTGCATGTACTTTGCTTCGTGGGCTGTACTCCAAAGTAAAAGATACCAGCTGTGTAGCTGCCAGATGAAAGAGCACTGTTTACACCTTGTGTGTATTACCCTCTCTTAGCTGCCAGAGTTGCCTTCTTGTTTTTCCCTTGTCTGTCCATGACATGTTTTTTATTGTGCCATGCATTTACAGAACATGGTACCGCCTGCACGTTTTGGGGGTGTTCCAGGTCAATGATCAGCAGCATTTGCAGGTTACTGCAGGAGCCCTGTAGTGGTGAGCTGGGCTTGGTAAAAGGCATCTGATAACAAAATACCTGTGGCTGTAACCAGGACATGTTCAGGATGGGTGTGCACCCACATATAAGTATAATGTACTTTTGTTTTTCCAGCTACAAGAAGAAAGATGCAGATTTGTTGGTGGCTCAGGGTCGCATCAAAGATCTGGAAGTTCTTTTCCATAGAAGTGAAGCAGAACTCAATACTGTCCTGAACGAGAAACGCAGTCTGGAAGCAGAGGTGGCTGATCTGCGTGCCCAGCTCGCTAAGGTATGATAGGGAATGCTCTCTTGCTTCAGCACGAGACAGGCTGTGTAGCGTAAATTACCTTTTTTCTTTGCATTTAGTTTATAGTCTGAACGTCAGTGATCCACCTTGCTTACTGCTGAACCTTTGCCTGCCCCTCTTGGATACAAAACTAAATTGTAAGAAATCTATGTAAAACAACCAAAGCAACACAATATTTTAGACGTTTTGCTTGTCAGAAGCTTTTATTTAAAAATTGCTGTTGTTTCTATATTGATGGGATGTTGGGTTATTAAATGTTGTCCTTTGTAAGGTCCTGCATAATTTTACACTTGTGCTGGAGTACCCAGTGGGACCATGCTAGCAAGAAAAAGAATGTGCAACATGTTGTGCTTGAGGAATTATTAATGCTTGGCTCCTGTATCAGAATGTATTGAATTAATCCTACATTTTAAATAGCTGATATGCAAACATATAAGCTTGGTTTAAATATCAATTAACACACACACACACTTGTTCTTTTTTTTTTTGGTGGGGCTTTTGTTTATTTATTGTGTTTCTTTCTGGTGGTGGTGGTGTGGGTTGATTGTCTTTAAATCAGTGGCTTGACATTAGATTTGTTATTGTGAATAACTGGTCCAAAGACATCAGACGAAGACCATAAAAGGCTTATGGATGGAAGATAGGAATCCAGACAAAATTATCTTGAAAATTCTTTACTAGGCTGAAGATGGTCATGCTGTGGCAAAGAAGCAGTTGGAGAAGGAGACGCTCATGCGTGTGGACCTGGAGAATCGGTGCCAGAGCTTGCAAGAGGATCTGGATTTCAGGAAGAATGTATTTGAGGAGGTATTATCAATCCAGTAATCTTGGCGCTATCCAAAGTTAGTGTAGCTTTTAATCAAACTCACTATGAGCAACTACTAACTAGTCCAGGTAAAGAAAATCAGTATTATCCTTCCTATAAATGGGTTGAGTAATAAAATAGGTAAAGGTTTTACACCTTTTTACATGGTAAATCAGTGGTGGAGTCAGTATGAGAGCCAGGTGGCAAGAGTATTGTTCCATGGGCAGGTGAACTCATGGAGCCAGCTGACTGCTGTGGGAAAGGGAAAGTCTTATTCCCTCTCTCTGGACCTGGTTGCATGGCCCTGCTCTTTACTTACACCAGGTTTAGTTGCTGGACCTGATTATAACGTGTTTTTATTGACAAAAACAGTATGCAACTGCTTTGCTTATTGCAGAGGTAGTTTTCTTTAAGTGAATGGTTCTAGTGAAGACCAAATTTTTATGATAGTGGGAATTGGGAAAGGGAAGTGTGACTTTCTCTCTGTACCAGATGCAGAGTATTATGTCTGTTTATTCCATCTTTGGTGGTTCTGCAAGCTCATTCAATGAGTGGCTGCTGAGCAGTTGCCACATGCTTCTGCTGTTCATCTCACCTACTCTAGGTGTGATGCTTGGCTCACCAT
Source organism: Cnemophilus loriae (assembly GCA_013397755.1). Taxonomy (NCBI): domain Eukaryota; kingdom Metazoa; phylum Chordata; class Aves; order Passeriformes; family Corvidae; genus Cnemophilus; species Cnemophilus loriae. Next base: position 5,384 of record VZTF01001974.1, read on the forward strand.
TCACCAAACCATTTCAACCAGATTAACTAGAAAGATACTAAACTTTTTTCAGTTGAGTTTAATTTTTGACAGCTCAGTGACTGAGTTGTTTTACCACAGAATCCAAATGAGTGCTCAGACTGGTTTAAGGGAGGGGACAGGGCTATGTGGCTAAGGACAGGGGACAGGGGCTGGAGCAGGGCAGAGAAACCAACCAGGGAGATCACCCTGAGATGTGCTGACCATTGTCTCACTTCCATGCCCTGGAGTGGTTGGATTGGTACACTGACTGCAGTGGCAGACCCTTATTTGTTTGTAGGACCTTAAAATAACTTTTCTTCTTGAGGAGAACATGTTACTATTGACTGAAGTTGAAGCTAAATGAGACAGCAGAAGCTAATCCTAAAGCTTGCTGTGCTCAAGGGTGAGCATTCTTTAGCCATCCCTGAAGCTCTTTGATTCTTGTATGCACCAATTCAACACATGAAGCAAGAAAGAAATTGATTTCCTTTGTGTTAGTGAATTGATTTGGTTAACTGAAGGGTCCAAATCTCCATTAGAACTGAGATATTGCGACTGGGAGTGTGGCAAGTGAGGCCTGCTTATTCTAGTGGTGTTGAACTGCTGGATCAGCTCAGCCCTTCACCTGATCCTTTGTAGTCCCCCATGACATTCCTTGAGCTTCTGAGCTGTCATTGCCTACAGTTACTGAGAGACTGCTGCCTCCTAGTTTTCTTGGTGTAAAAATTAACCATAGAAAGAAAAGCTTCTTCCACATCATTTCAGAGCACATTGCTGCCAGTAAAAGGATCTATTTTTAGATGTAGAGCATTTCTGCAAAACAATTAGTAAAGTTGCTTTGAATTCATGTTAGCCTGCTATGACTCCAGTCTAGCAAAACTGAGCCTTGCTTCACTTGCTATTGTTCCTCATGGCCCTGCTGCTAACTTCAGGCCTCCCCCAGTACTCAGACCCACTCCTTGGTTGTTTGTCCTGGAAGGAAGAAATTGTTTTTCTCATACCGCACATTCAGACCTGGCCAGGTCTCTGCATGAATAAGTGCATGAGTAAGCCTTAGCTTACTAGTTTGGAGCCCATGTTCTTAGGCACAGAAAACTCACACATTTCTAAAAATGAAAATTTCTTAGTTCAAACTCTGATCATAAAAAATTATGTCTTCAGGATTGCTTGAGTTGCTGCTTTATTAATACTCTAGTCAAAATCTAATGAGAAGGGGTCATCAAGTATATAGAAAATAGATGAGATCCGTATGTGCTTAAGAGTGAAATTTGAAGATGCTATTTTTTTCTATAATGATTTTTAAAAATATATATAATGTTCACAAAAGGTGTTAATTTTCATCTGATTCCTTGTAGACCGGTATTGTAATGTGAGGATGTATATTGAGAAGGACAGGGTTTGTAGTGCAGCATAAGGAATCACTTTGCTATGTAAAAATTGATTTTTTTTCACCTCCCTTCCCCCATTTTGACTTTTGTAGCATAAGACAGCTCCTTACTTAGACAGTATACGGCTATTTTTGAAGCGAGTTTTAAGTTGGATCACTTTTAAGAATTACATCCTGACAAATGAGAACGGTAACTTGAATCTGTTAGTGCATGCAGCAAATCCTAGGCTTAAATGCCTGTAGTACTGTAGCTCCGTTATACTAAATAGTTAGTACTGCAGTAGTTAATTGTTGTCTGGATGTAACTGCTTGTACTGTTTACCGTAGCATGAGAATTTGTCCCTCTTCTTTTGTGTGTATGTAGGAAATAAGGGAAACAAGAAAACGACATGAGCATCGTTTGATCGAGGTGGACACAAGCCGCCAACAGGAGTATGAATCCAAAATGACTCAGGCTCTGGAGGATCTGCGAAATCAGCACGATGAACAAGTCAAACTGTATAAGATGGAGCTGGAGCAGACCTATCAGGCTAAGGTAACAACTGCTGTCCACAGCACTGTCAGGCCGGAAGCTCAGTTTGTGAGATAAAAACCACTTCTACCAGCTCTATTCCTCTTAAGGAGACCAGTAACTATAATTTGAGGAAGTTTTGTCCCAGTGTTCAAATGCCTTCTCTTGTGTGCAGGTGCATTTCCAGGGAGGTTATAGCCAGAGGTAATAGCAAGCAATAGCTTTAGCCGAGAGAGGTCAGTTAGTGAGAAAACATGTGGAGCTGTTGTTGGTCTCTGCAGAAGACACAGTGAGAATAGTGGATGTCATGCAGTAGCTGATTAGACAGTGTCTTCTGCTATAAGGGTTTTTTTCTTCCATCAGTAGATCCAGTTTTTCTTCACAAATGGAAGGGTAGGGAAGACTTGCAATATGTGCAATACGTTGTGCATAAGAAGGTGGACAGCTTGGAAATAGGTGTGTCTTAGTATGGGCTTTTGCTTGGATGCAGTGAGCATGCAAACTAATATAGACACACTGGAAGGGGCTTCTCGTCTAAGGGCGCTTTGTCAATTTGCTCTTACTGTGGTCTTTGCAGTGTTCTTAACCACGCCAATACACTTTTAAATATGTCTAAGCCTGGCCACATTTCCATGATTTAAGTTAGTTCTGGACTGGAAAATTACTAGATGCAGCCGTGATTTCTTTGGTGACAGGGAAACTTCAGGCAAGATATCAGACCTTTCTTGACCAGCTTTGGTGATGAAAACCATGGTATATAATTTGGAAATCATAGAATCATAGAGTGATTTGGGCTGGAAGGGACCTTTAAAGGCCATCTAGTCCAGCCCCCTGCCTTGAACAGGAATGTCTTAAACTAGACCAGGTTGCTCAGAGCCTCATCCTGGCAATTCTGGCTGTTGAAAATACTTGTCAATAGTTACAGCCGCTTCTTGTTCTCTTGTGCTGGAAGAATGATGGTACTGCTAATATTGTTCTCCCCCACCCTTCACTGAGACTCCCTTTGAATTCTTTGGGTTGATGATTTGGTTTGAGAAACACTGATCTACAAATATTTAACTATTACTTATGGCAGCAACACTGTAGGTAATAGATACTAAAACCCTAAAATTAAGTACAGTTGGCAGTGTTGCAATTATTCACAGAACTCTGGAACATGTAATACTTTGTACAAGGAGCTATTTGGATTGACTTGTCACAGTCTGCAGGAGATCCAGGATAGAAGATGCTTAGTAGAAAAAAAAAAAATTTAAAAGGCTGCAATATACAGACTTAGAAAAAAGTGACAAGCTTTGAACAGGGGAATGATCAAATTAAGCTGCTTTTTCCCTGCATAAAAGATGGTTGTTATGGATGAAGTTGGAATATGAAGGAAAAGGGGTTTAGCTGTGAACTTCATTTTGTGATTTCTGAACAAAGATGTGTCCCTGTTAGAGAGCCAGCGCTGGGGAGGAAAATGATGTCAAAGCAAATCATTAGGTTTAGCTACTGAGCAGCTCCAGAATGAGACGGTCTTGAGTAAAAGCTCACTTCTTGCACAGGACAGATGTGGAGCTGCTAGAGAAGGTCCAGAGGAGGCCACAAAAGCAATCTGAGAACCGGAGCACCTCTGTTGTGGAGAGAGCTGAGAGAGCTGGGGTGTTCAGCCTGGACAAGAGAACTCTCCAGGGAGACCTTATTGTAACTTTTGAATACTTAAAAAGGGCTTCTAAGAAAGATCATCATGATCTGTGATAATAAGCAATAGAAATTCTAAGTATGGGTATTTGGCACTATGCCAGCCTGACTACAAGGTAGTGAATGGTTGTCAAACTGCAAATATTTTTTCATTTTAAACTTTACAAGAAGTAATGGAGTGTGTAGTTGAAGATCCTTCAAAATCTGTAGCCTAAAGAAGGCTCTGTGTGCTGCTCAGAACCTAATGAACAGCAGAGCTAATGAAGATTGATTTTATAAAGCTTGGTGCTATGTGGCTAAAGAACGTCTTCTGCCTGTAACTGTTCTTCAAATTGGATCGGTTTAGTTTTTGAGTGGATTCCATGGTGTGACAAAACTGCTCAAGTCCAGCTGCAAGGCATGCAAAGGATGCTTTTTCTAGCTTTCTGCTTGTGTGGAACTTACCATGTAACAGTTCTGGTTTGGCTCTCTCTGTTTTGGTTAAAATTAACCACTAGAAATGAAGCTTGTTCACTAGGTGAATTTAACAAAAATTAAAAACAAATCATATATTGGCAACAATTAGGGAAAGAGAATAAAACCAAACCCATTGTTTTGCCTCTGGGACAGGATCTCATCTGGAGTGCCCCAGGTAGTTTTATTTCTTCTTTCAAAGATACTACAGAGTAATACAGAGCAGACTGACAAAGACAATTTAGAGTAGGAAACAAGTCATGCATGAGAAAATTTTAAATAAAACTTCACCCGGAAAAGAGATGCGTTGAGAGAAACGGAAGATACAGTGGATGTCTGTAAAAGGATAAATAGCATGGGGGAAGATGAATGTGGAGTGATTGTTTATTATTTTTTCAGTAGGAGCGGGGACAGTGAATGTCCAGTGAGAATGTCCAAATTGAGAAGAAACAAAAAAGATTGTTCTTTAGTATAGAGCTTAACTCATTGCCCCAGAAATTCAAAAAGCAGAGACAAATTCCTGCCTGAGAAATCCACTGAGAGACAGTAAGCAGCAAAATATTGTCTCTGACTTAGGAAGTCTCTGAGTTGCAAATAGCCAGCAGAGACATAATACCCGTGGAATATTTTAATGTGTTAGTCTCTGGGCATCCAGAGAACTGTTGGACCAGGACATGAATTAGGTAGGCAGCCTTTGCTGTCATCCAGTGTGATTTGCCTTAGGACAAACAAGCAGAGCACATGGTCAGTTTTCTGGAAACTAAGGTTGCTTGTATAATGGAAGGGCTAATAGAGTATTTTTTTAACAGCATAAGCAAATCCTATAGGAACAGATCTGAAATAGATTTTCCTTCGGTTCTTAGGACATTCCTTAATGTTATGCAGTTCTTATCCTAAACTTACCAGAACATTTAAAATTTTTTAAAATTAAATAGTTGCTGTTTTTTTTTACCAAAAAGCTATTGCAGGATTTCTAACTCAATACAAGTGAGCTGTATAAAACTTTCTTTACAGCTGGAGAATGCCAAATTGTCCTCTGACCAAAATGACAAAGCTGCTGGTGCAGCTCGAGAGGAGCTGAAGGAGGCTCGCATGAGGATAGAAGCTCTCAGCTACCAGCTTTCTGGTCTTCAGAAACAGGTAAAGAGACTAAATTGGCTTTCATCTCAGACACACAGCTGTTTAGTGTGAATATATTAACATTTCTGACCTTTCATATTTTGTGAATTTTACATAGAGAAATCTTTGTTATGTTCATTTGGGAGGGAGAAGGGTTTTAACTTTCTGAGTGGACCTGCATGGATGCCAGGTAGGCTTTTTCTTGTGCTGTGTGCCTAGGCCAGTGCAGCAGAAGATCGCATTCGGGAACTGGAGGAAATGATGGCTGGTGAGCGGGAGAAGTTTAGGAAGATGCTGGATGCAAAGGAGAGGGAAATGACAGACATGAGGGACCAGATGCAGCTTCAGCTTACAGAGTACCAAGAACTACTTGATGTTAAATTAGCACTGGACATGGAGATCAGTGCTTACCGAAAACTCCTGGAAGGAGAAGAGGAAAGGTATGTACAGATTCCACTTTCTTTTCTGAGGACTCACAGAGGAAAGGTATGTACAGATTCCACTTTCTTTTCTGAGGACTCACAAGTGTTATTTTCATTTCTTGCACTTATTTTTTTACCACTTGAGCAGGAATGCCCAGATTTCCTTTCATTGAAGTTATATTGGCTTCACACCACAATGTGTTGCATGGAACACTTGTTCTCAGCTGAACACTGTCCTTATTTTGGGTTTTTGTAATAGTCTTGGAGTACAGTGAAATATATCATTCTGTGCTTGGTCTTCATATCATCTTTTTACTTAAGTGCTTGTACTTCTGTAGTTTTAAATCATGGCGCCCAAGAGTAGTGTGTTTAGTAGTAGCTGTTTAGTAGTAGCCCTCCAGTAACTGGAGGGAGGGTTTAAGTGATCTGTGTTGCTCTCAGTAGCACCGCTTTCCATGTCACATGGGTCATACTGCCAGGACATTCCTCAGGGATGGGGAGCCCCCTCCTCCACATGTATGCAGTGCTCTTGACATACAGAGTGAGGCTGCTGTCAGACTCAGAGGACATTACAGTCTGGTTACTTGAGGATATTGTAGCTTTGTCTGTGGTTCTCCGGGCAAGTTAATTAAAATGCTTTCTTGGTTGTGTTAAGGTTGAAACTCTCTCCAAGTCCCTCCTCCCGTGTCACAGTGTCTCGGGCTACCTCCAGCAGCAGCAGCAGCAGCACTTCACTTGTTCGCTCTTCCCGAGGCAAGAGAAAACGTATTGAAGCAGAGGAACTTTCTGGCAGTGGAACAAGTGGCATCGGCACTGGAAGTATCAGTGGCAGCAGCAGTAGCAGTAGCTTTCAAATGTCCCAGCAAGCTTCAGCTACAGGAAGTATCAGCATAGAAGAGATAGACCTGGAGGGCAAATATGTTCAGCTTAAGAACAACTCAGAGAAGGTAAGACTCAGCAGAACTCATAGAAAACAAGGAGGAGCTAAATTCAGGTGATGCACAGCCCTTTCCAGCATGAGTAGGTGCAGCCATGTGGAGAGCAGGAGCAGCATCTCAAGGTGCAGCATCCTGCAGGGATTAATGGGGACTTGGAAAATTTGAACATAATGGTGGGCTAACATGAGTGTAATGTTTGCTGCAGGAAGAGAACACAATTTGTGTCCCAAATATGTAAATGTGTGCTGGGACATTGCTCACAGAAACAGCCTGCTGTCTAGCAGAACTTTGTTGTGTGAAATGGGTGTCTTTTAAAATTTTGCTGAATGACCTTACGGGATTTACACTTTAGACTCTTAACTGGATATAGGCAGATACTTTCAAGGTAGAATGCAAATGTCTAACAACCATATAAATAAATTTATATTCCCATTATTTTAATAACAAAGACCTAGACTCTGATGCCTGTTTGTTCTGTTTTGTTCACTCTGAATAACTTTCTGACTCTCTCCATTAGGACCAGTCTTTGGGTAACTGGAGACTGAAAAGACAAATTGGAGATGGAGAAGAAATTGCTTACAAATTTACTCCTAAGTATGTCCTCAGAGCTGGGCAGACTGTTACAGTAAGTTGTATTTACAGTATGTCAACAACATATTCTTCTGTTGATGCCGTGGCAATTGGAAATCTTGAAGTCTGGTGCAGCCTGTATAACTTCTGGGTTCATGGATCTCACTTTAGAGGAGCAGGATTTCAGTTATAAAAATGCAAAACAAGAAATGAATTTCTGTATTAGTACTTCAATATTTAAGACCATTTTTTTGGGCACAGAGAAAGTTGAAGAAAAAGGTATTTTGGGGGATGAATCAAGGACTGTTTGTTTTCAAACACCGTTGCCCAGGTTTAGAACCCTAATCCTGATCAACCTTTTAAAGAAATGGGAACAGTTCAGAGCATTCATCCAGACTAGTAGACTGTAGTTAAGACTGGACATTCTCAGCATTAACTGTAGTAGAACAGCTGCTTTTCCATAATTCTGCATTTTATTTTCAGTCTGCAACAGATGTTCTTTTAGGAAGAAACAAATGTATTTTTCAATCTCTTGCAGCTCTTTCTACTTAAGTATCAATTGTTCAGATACATATAAAAGATTAAGTTGATACACTACATGCTGCTTTTTGCCTTGACTCCATACAGTATGGTTATTGAGACAGTGGTTAGGAGAAATTTGTTCAGAAAAGAATTTATGACTGCAATATTAGATTTTTTTAATACCTTACTACAAGTAATAGTGTAGTTAAATGTAGGGTAAAACTGCCATTGGAATTCAGAAAAGAAACCTAGTATGTAGAGAGAAGTAGGAGAATTAGGGGGATATGTATATTTAAAAGAAAAAATTTAATAAACAGCTAATTACAGATTGTTGTTCTCACTAGATCTGGGGTGCAGATGCGGGCGTATCTCATAGCCCCCCTTCTGTTCTCGTGTGGAAGAATCAAGGCAGCTGGGGCACTGGTGGAAATATCCGCACTTACCTCGTGAACTCTGAAGGAGAGGTAGGCTGTGTCCATGGGCTGGGTTATCTCCAAACTCTTAATTTGAGAGTAGGGTGACATGACAAAATCCTGATCGTAAGATCTCTGCTATTGTCTTCTAATATGACAGTTTATAACACTGAAATAATTAAGTGTCTACATACCTCTGACATTTTTGGGATATTTTTGAGAACTGTGATCATCATGATTATGCCCATAGACACTTTTTTCCTATTTTAGAAGAATACCCTGTTAGTAGAGAAGTTGTTTGGAATTTGAGTATGTACTTTCGGAAGAGACAAAGAAAAGAAGCATTTCTGGCAATTCAAAGTTCCATTATGTAGTCTCTATGATGTTCTGAGGTGCAATGTAAATATTAATGTAGGAAGATAGTTGTCCTTTCCATGTTAGAAGCATATCATAAGTTCTCAGTTGGCAGAGGTTCCTGAGCATTCTGCATTGTCCTACTCCTGCCCACAGTTAATTCTTTTAAAACCATCCCTGCAGATGACTTTTGCAAGGGAGAATCGTGCCTTGGCTGTTACTCATAACCATGCCAATATCCAAGCAATCTGATAGCAGTAGCAAAAGGAAACAGACCATAGTTGTATCAGTTTTTGTGTTGCCTTTCTCGCTGGAAGAACTTTGTGTGCAGGATGAGGTAGGAGGGGGAGTAATTTGTACAAATAGAAAGCTAACACTTTCAGAATACAAACTGTGTGGTCAAACTAGTATCTGAAAACATTTCAAATCCATGTCTGTTTTCACTATGGTTACTTTTAGTGTCCCTGCATAGGAGTGTATGTTAAGGGCAACTTTTTCCGCAACTAGAGATTTTCACCTGTGATTTCCATTGTGCAAGTAGGCAGAAGAATTTCGTACTATTTAGAAGTGTTAAAAATAATTTAGTAATAAAGGAAGCTTCCTGGGGTTTTAGAATTCTCTCTAGTGCCTGGCTTTTAAGACCATGCTGATAACCAACATATGCAATTGATATTGAATATTTACCAGAAATTGGGAATATTCTTTATGTTGTGTAATCACACTGAGAAAGTTTAGTTTCTCACATTATACCGTGTCTCAGACAGCTCCTACCTGTGTCTGCTGTGACCTTGTGTAAAATTGACTACTGATCACCTGAAACATGTCTGCTTCCTCTTAAATCCCAGGGTAATGAAAGAAAATTCAAGTGGCTGAATTACATTACCATGCCTTTTAGAGCACAGAAATAGGAATGATGATGTGGTTTGCAGGATATGACCAGTATTTGCTTGCATAGCTAGTGTTAAATCTAGGCCAAGTTGCTTTAAACTCTTCAAAATTTAATAAGGATATTATATCGATGGTATAGCAAAAACTTAATGGATAGATAAAGACTCCTGGCCATCTCCTTATCTGTCATTTTCTGTAGGAAGTTGCAGTGAGAAGCGTTACTAAATCAGTAGTCGTGCGAGAGAATGAAGAGGAAGAAGACGAAGCAGAATATGGTGAGGAAGACCTTTTCAACCAACAGGTAATCAGATGCAGACCAGATGTTTAACTTGTGCCTCATTAGTTGGATCAATCAGGCATAAGATTTAGCGGGGAGGTCCCCCCTTCAACTTTTGTCAGCTTTGAGCTTCCTGGTCCTTTCTTCCAATGGTTGCTTGCAACATTGCAGTGCACAGAGAGAGGGCAGTGTGAGCGGTGCTGCCAGGAATTACTGCTGGGATCCATCCTGGTACAGCTCAGGCAGTGGCAGATGCCAGCTCAGAGTATCTGTGCTTTACATCACACATTTGCAGCATTAGCAGGCAGTGTTCGCCCTGTTCAGTATCTGCTACTCTGTACAACAGAGCTGGGGCATTCTTGCTGGAAGCAGAATGTTACCAGATATCCACTGAAAACCAGGAACGGATGGTGCTTCTCTTGCTGCAAGCTTCAGCTTATCGGTTTATTTTCTGATACAATATACCTTCTACACCTGAAATAAACTTGTTTTGTCTTAATAATACCACCTGTATGTTTTGATAACCTTTAATTTAATGATGTGAAATAAGCAACCAGCAGTTGACAGAGAAGAAAAAGGAGAAAGAAAAATAGATGATACCAGAAAATATTTTAAATTTGAAACTCAAGTGATTTGTTCCTCTGATCAATGGCCATTAGTAGCTCTTTTCACAAAGAACCCATTCTGTGAAGGTTTGCAGGTGAGTTCTCAAAGATTTTAGGTCGCAAAGATTGAGCAGTGTATTTGTAGTATAAAGCAAATGATTTTTCTTACCCAAAAAAGCAGCTATACAGCAGAGATCTCTCTCAAATGGAATCAGCATTTGAAATAAAGGAACTTGCTGGTCTGGAGCTAATGACATCACAATTTTCATTTGTCATCTGTATCACTGTTGGAAATACGGAGACTAACCAGTCAACCCGTTGCAGGAAACCACAACCAGAGGAGCAGTGTGTCAGTCCTGGCAGCAGAGTGGGGCATGTGCTCTACTTCCTCTTATGTAGTGATGTTCCCTGAATGTAACTAAACTGCTGAAAAAGTGCTTTTGGCAACTGAGATGACAACCAGAGTCTAGGTTTGCAATCTGAATAGCTGGTAAGAATTGAATTCAACTCTGTCTGTCTTATTTTAGGGGGATCCCAGAACAACCTCTAGAGGATGCTCAGTGATGTGAAAAAAGAAGAAAGAAACTATTATTTGCGCTTTCCCCCCTTCATTTATTTCCTTTTATTTTTGCTATTTTTTCCTTCCAGAGCCACTGAAAACTATTTTTATATGCATCACCTGATTTCTTTGAAGTTTACTCCTTGGTACATTTTTATAAAAAAATTCAAAAAAAAAAACTTTACTGAACAAAACTGCCAGAATTTTTAATAGATTTCTTTATTTTTCCCTCTTTGTTGAAACACTATATTGGAATACAATATTTTTCCCCATACAGAGTTTAAAGTCTTATGTAGAAATCTAAAGCAGAAACGAGATTTTTAGCTAAAATGAGATGAGACTCCCTGAGTGTACGGTAAATCTATAATTACATATATAACCAGTATAATACCCCCAGAAAAGAAGTTTAATGAAGTGTGTTCATCTGCAGGGCCCTGGGAGAGATTCATAGAGTGTTTCCTCCATAGTTGTAGAAATGCTAGTATTTGCCTGGTATCCTCAACAATTCCCAGCTTAGGAAAATTAGACCCCAGATTCATTTGAAGTGCTGCTCCACAATCGCAATGAAACAGGGAAGCTTCATTTTAGGCATTTTTTACTCAGGACCTTGCCATCGTGTCTTTCTCCAAGGTTTGACAGCCTAATGGTAAAACACCTGGGTCTGTCACACCTGAGCTCCATGGCCTCATTTCAGAAGATGGAGAATGGTGGGTTCTGCTTCCTGGATATACACACCATCCTAAATTGGAATTGTCAAACCTAGAGTTCGAACTGTTTGATTTTTAGGGGATTTTGCCATTGTCACAAGTTAAATCATGGACACAAATTGTGATATTCAGTATTTATGATTTAATCCTTTTGACATATTCAGCTTTACAAATATTTGATTAAGATTTTAGAAGTAAAACATGTTTATACTTTTGGCAATGATAAATATTGGGGATTTTAAAGGTTATCCCATGTAAATGTTGACTTTTTAAATCGGAGCTAGATACAGCTTGTTCATACTTCTCTTAGGTTCAAAGGGGCATTGTCAGGTATCCTAAGGAGCAATATTTGCAAAATAGAGCAGAAATACTTTAATGACTTTTAAACAGTTCAAAGGAATTGCTTCTGTTAAGGACGTAAGCGACACAGCATTCAAGTGCTGAAGGCAAAGTCTAACAAGGAGTGAAGGGAGAATAATGTTTTTTATAAAAAATGCGTTGTATGGGTAGCAGGTGATTTTTATTTTAATAGGATGCATTTTTTATCTGACAGTGTCCATTTAGCTTAAGATTTCTGCTGCTGCATTTCTCTCGAGATAACTCTGAGTCCCGTAAGGGTTAGTGTTCAGCTTTAAGCATGAGGAAAAATACGTGACTGCTCCGAAGAATGCAAATGTCTTTTCAACTATTTACTAGTTTGGATACAAAATTTGGATACCATTTGATTCCAGCATAGAATCCTGTTTTTACCTGCACTCTTGAACTCTGATCTTGTCATTTAAATAGTTAAGACTCATCAGACAAGTGACAAGGTTTGGATGTTTTCGGTGGCTTTTGGACATTATGTTCTCTGAACAGTATTGTGACTGACAGATATAACCAAGAAAGTCGGTTTAGTGGCTCTGACTGATGGCTTTGTTATGCAAGCAGGGTGGGAACAAAAGAGGCTTTAAGCTTCAGGGTTTTTTTGGCATTTAAAAATAAATCAAAGATGCTACTTTTCTCTCTTTGAGTGGGATGATTGAGTTGTGAAGTTAAGATAATAGGCATTTAGAATTATGTTTTAATCCATTATCAGAAGACCCATTACAAAAAAACAGGATGAAGATTTGGCTGTTTGGGCTGATGGGATAACTGCATTGATGTACTTGGCCATCTTTCTAATGTAATTTTCCCACTCTGCTTGAGTAGAAGGTTAAATATGTAGTAAATCATGTCTCTCTCTCTCTCTGTAAGATGTATCTAGTGAAATTATGTTTCTCAGACATACTGTTACAATTACCTTTTCTAAATTTGTTGTTATGCAAATGAATGCAATCGATGTAAAGTTATTTTTGCAACACACCTTCCAACCACTGGACACCATTTCCCTTTCTGACCCACAGCTTCTATAATACACTGACATAGTGTTTGAGGGCTTTTTGCTTTTTCCCTAAAGATCTATATTTATTTTTTTTACATGGGCCAGTTTTCAGACTGCTTATTCCTTTGAGATTGTCCTGTAAATTTAAGATTATTTTGTGATCTTAAATACTAAAGCAATGAATGTGTAGTTAATTTGCATTTTTCTGTGGTTTTTTTTTTGCTTGTTTCCTGTAAAGAATGGCTTCAGAAAGGCAGCTAGAATGAAGAAAAACCTCTTGCTATCTGAGCCATAGTTTTCTTAACAGCTACTGTATGGGGAATGTGTTTTCTTGTAGCCTTAAGAACTGGTGCTTGCAGATCTCTTGTGATGAGCACTGTGCCCTTGAGTAACAGTCTGCAGAATTTGTCCTTAGAACTGGAACTGTGTCCTTTAACTTTGGAAACAGTTTATTTGATTCTTCAGGACCATGTTTAGATATATGCAGGTCAAATAAACCTGTGATTGACACTGTGGGAAAAGCCAACAGTCTGAATGTGGATGATTCTGTTACCACAGTGCTTTTTAATAGGCTACTACAAATATGATAAATAACTTCTGGCTGTATATTACAAGACACAGAAGAACTACTGTATTCCATGTACTTTCTTTTTTGTATGTCGCCTTCTCCAGCCGCCATCCCAGCCTCTTGCTTTTGATGCTGAGCTTCAGTCTAACGGCACTGTCCCAGACAGACTGGGAGACAGTTTTGTGGCTTTACCAGCCCAAAAAGCATTGTTTCTTTTTTTTCTGTCTTTCAAGGATTTCTTTCAATTTTCAGGATATTTAAAGCTTTTTGTCCAAATAAAATCCAGTGTCCCCTTGCCCTCTTTTTCTCTTTGATCTTGTATATGAACCAGTCTTGATGAAATTAGAGCGTGGACAGCAGTTCTACTCCAGTGCTGATACCTGGTATAAAGCTTGAAGGAGAAATAGATTTGACTTGTCTGGAGAAAAAATGATGTTAAGGTGTCTCTGATGAGGGAAATGAAGCTTTTATCAGAGTAGTTACTTGAGCATAACTATCCATATGGATGTTCTTATTCCTGAAATATAACCTTATTCTGGAGGAAATAGTAAATAGTTTTTCCTATGTGTAGATCATAACAGAATATCATATAAAATACAATAAACACATCCTGCCTCCTCCTAAGCTCATGTGCGTGAAAATGCTTGTCTCAGAACAAGTCCATCCATCTGCAGACCTGTCAGGAATGTGGTGTCTTCTGGAGTGAGGTGTGGCCTCAGAGTCCCTGGCATTTCACACCACTTTTTTCTCCCTTGCTTCTGCATTTGTTCCTTTAACTATTGCATTGCAGTGACATACTCCAAGGAGCGGAGTGGCTGGGATTCCCTTGTTCCTGCACATCCATATTTCCTGTAATTCCTTTGCTGCCACACAGCTGTATTTCCTGTTTGCCTTGTTGCTTCACAGCTCTATTTCCGAGCAAGTCTCTTTATGCCTACACGGGGCTCCAGCTTGGCTCTGACAGAACCCATCATTTGCACTGACACGTTGCTCACTTGTCTTCAGCTCTGTGGTGCCATTAGATGGGCAGTTGGCTGCACAGTCTGTGTTTGTAGCAGGAACCAAAAGTCTCAGGAAGAATATAAGTATCTGCTTCCTGTGATGTAAAAGCCAGCTGAGCATGTGTGTGGGAATTGTACTGCAGTGTGAAGCAGATTGTACTGTGAAAGATCACCAGTGTGTGGTGTCTGTCCTTAGGCAAAGGGACACTTCATGTTCAGTTCAGGGATCTTACTGGGTTTTATACACCTTTTTTTTCTTTTTTAATGCTCATCCTGTATAAAGGCCTTTTAACTACAACCTGAACAGAGGTTGCAGGTTAGAAGAGACCAGCAAAAATCCTCTGTACACTCCAGGACCTTGGAGAATCTGTTACTTTTATGCGCATCAGAAAGGTTTTGATGCTGTAGGAAAACATGCATGCTGTATGTTCTAGATGTCTTGTAGCCACTTCTCTCATGTCTTCACTGTCAAACCATTCTATCTTTTCTTTCTGTATCTTCTTTTGAAAGTCTTATCTCTAAAAAAAGGCATATCCGTATTTGATCCTGCATTTTATTGACACTGTTGGGTCCAAACTCTTTGTGAGCAAAGCCTTGTGAACCAGTGAGCGGAAGGTGAGATAGTGATTGCATTTTTCAAAGCACTGTTTTAGCTGAATGTTGGGACAAATTATATTGGAGAGATTGTTTTCTCATTTAAAATGGCCTGGGAAACAGAATTTTTATTTGCCCTTCAATATGCTTAGCTTTAAACCAGTTTAAAATTATTTAAAGGTGTTTGTTGGGTTTTTTATACAAGACCATATTTACATGCAATTATTATTTTTAAACATAATGCCTTTCTTGAAATGCTAAGGTCTAGGGTGAAAAAGATGCTCAATATTCAAAGCCTCCATTCAGAATAGCATAAGCAGTGAATTGACTTGGAGTTCTAGAAAATAAGATGTGGTTTATTGAACTTCCAGATTTTCTAGTTAGCTATTACTGAAGTGACAAGTCCATCTTGGTAAGGCAGATGTTACTGTATATTCAGCTACCCAGATCATTACACTAAAATTACAAGCAATAATCTATTTTGAGCAAGTTTAAGCCAAAATGCTTTCCATTTGGGCACAAAATACAGTTGATCTCTTATTTTCATAGCAGTGATGCCTTGTGACTTGAATTGTGATTTTTATTTTTTAGGTTTTTTTAAACAAATTTTGATTTAGATAGGTCTGGCTTGAGGGCACTGCAGTAACCACCTCCAGTCAGCTGCTGCAGATGAGTTTTTGGAAGGTTCAAGTTTTTTAAATAGGGAATTATGAAAAAGGTTGTTAACAGAAACACAAAGTGATTAAAATGTTCACTTGAAACTTAGAAAAACTACATCATGACCTAGACTTTATCATTTCAAAGTGGTTTGTTTTTTCTTTTTAGAATATGCATGCCAAATGTCTTGTCTTTTTCAATGATTTGTAAGATACATTTTATGACTGGAAACTTTTTGTACAACACACTCGAATAAATGTTTTGCATTTTATTGGTTTCCTTCTGTATATTAACCAACACACAGGTCCTGTGGGCTGTTTGAGATGATTCATCCAAGGAGGCCTTTAAGTGTGGAGAGAGGACACAAAGAGCTGTCTGTGCTCCTAACAGAGATCAGCTGAATCGCGGGGCGTGTCCCAGCAGGGTGGGGGCGTGTCCCAGCAGGG
>VZTF01001974.1:21653-87185 GCA_013397755.1 Cnemophilus loriae
GCAGGGATCGCGGGGCGTGTCCCAGCAAGGATCGCGGGGCGTGTCCCAGCAAGGATCGCGGGGCGTGTCCCAGCAGGGATCGCGGGATGCACTCCAGAAGGAAACGAACTCTTTCCTTAAACGTGATGCAGTGCTGGTGGAAAGTGCTGTCCTCTGATCAGTACCAACAAAAACAGGGGGAAGAATATCAGGAGCTGGAGCAGATAAACCTTCCCTTGATTTCTCATCACCCCTGCACTGAAGGGGTTTTTCGATTTAACCTACTTGATGCTAAATAAGAATGAGAGCAGATACCGATCCCTGGCAGGGATGGATTCTTAGGGATTGACAGAAGCACTGCCACGAGCTGATGCATTTGCCAGCCTGGCTCAGCTTCCAGCCCACTTTCCAGTCCATACTCATTTTAAAATTGTACCTTAGGCAGCTGCCGCATCGTTAGCACTAGCTGATGATGCTTCTGCGAGGTAGTAGGAATGGCTTCTGTTTGAAGTGGGCAGATCCAAAGACGGGAAGATACGGTTTGCAATACTCTGAGTGAGGGGTCGGGCTAGTGAACATGAGCACATCTTCATCCGATGAGTTTTGGCTTTAGCTCTGCTGTCATACTCAGTCCCTTCCTCTCATGCCATCTCCTACCTGCACATCACATCTCACCCAGGAAAGAGCTCCGTAGCGTTGTCCTCTCCCATTTGCTTCTACCTTGTCCCACAGCATTCTTACTTAATGGCGGTAAGCGTAATAGAGTTGAGGCAGACTTTAAGGGCATGGGCCTCTCAGCCGAGTCACGTAAGACAGAGGGAAGCCTCGAAGAACAGAAGGATGAATTCCAGAGAGAACCCAGAAGGACGTTTCTCTCTGCGGAGATCCCAGCAGAGCTGGTGTTTCACCACGGGGTGCAGCTGGGCAGCGTTGTGTCTCTGGTGATGTCGGTTTAAAGCCCCTTCCCGTTGCCTCAGTTCGTGGGGCTGCGCTGAACCCTGGTACTCGAACGCTGTTGTCTGACCCGGGCACGGCTCGGCCCGGCCCCGGAGAGTCCCTTGGGAGCTCGCTCGGGGCCGCCTCCTCCGCGGCCGACGGTGACACCAGCGCTCGGGGACACGAGCCACGAGTGGCGCCGGGACGGGCATCCCCTAGCTACGGACGGCGTGGAGCGGCCCCCCTGACGCGGCCCCGGCGGCCCGCGGAGCGGAGCAGAGCGCAGCGCAGCGCTCGGTTCCGCCCGGCGCGGAGGCGGAGGCGGCGCGGGGCCCGCCGGGAACCGCAGTCCCGGGCGCCGCCATTTCTCCTTCCTGGCAGCGCAGGAGCCCCGGCCGCGGTGACTCTGGGCATGGAGAGCGGCTTCGGCTCCGACTTCGGCTCCGGAGGAGGCGGCGGGGGGAAGCTGGACCCGGGGCTCATCATGGAGCAGGTTAAAGTGCAGATCGCCGTGGCCAACGCACAGGAGCTCTTGCAGGTTAGAAGGGACGGGCGGGGGCTGGCTCGGTCCCGGTGCGGGTCGCGGGGGACGGCCAGGCCGCCCCGCTCCCCTAGCAGCGAGGGCGGCGGCTGCGGCCAGAGCCTCCGGGCCCCGGTCCCTCTCACGGGCTCTCTCCGCAGCGGATGACGGACAAGTGCTTTCGGAAGTGCATCGGGAAGCCCGGCGGCGCCCTGGACAACTCTGAACAGGTGAGGACGGACGGGAGAAGTGGGGACCCGGGGCCCTCTAGCTTGGGGCTGCCGCTGAGGCTCTGTGTCCCGCAGAAGTGCATCGCCATGTGCATGGACCGGTACATGGACTCCTGGAACACAGTTTCGCGAGCCTACAATTCTCGGCTGCAGCGGGAGAGAGCCAACATGTGACGCCTGCCGGCCTCCGGGCCGAGAGGAACCATGTGGGGAAGGGACGAGCGGCCAGTCTAGGTGGTTAGGGGTGAATCCTGCTGCCTTCCCAGCCCCTGCCATGGCAGAACAATAAAACCTCGCTGAACCTTTTGCATCCATTGGCTTTTATTAGCACCAGCTCCAGGAGAGAGTGATTTTTTTTTTTTTTCATGAGCTGCTTGGTTTACTTCTTGCCCTTTCCAACTGTCCAGACTGGCCCAAGGCATTATATCAATTGATATAATTGATTCAGCCCTGCTGAAAGGGCTGCGACAGGCAAGGAGCCTTCTGTGGAAAACGGGCCAAGCCAAGCCAGCAACACAGTGCCCTTGCTCAGGATTCCAGCATGGACTCATCCATCAGGTAGTTACCCAGTCCCTTTTCATTAGTGGAAAAACTGCCGGAAGATTCTCCACATGCCACCTTGGCTCTTTCATCCCTTGTATCTGTATCGCACTATGTGGGGCTCTCTTTGGGCTCGTAGGCTTTGGCTCAGCTCAAGCACAGTGTTGGGGAGCAGGAGAGCCTTGCAAATAGTTGTACGAGCACAGCTAGGGATGAACAGGGTTGGGAAGTACTTAGGTTTTTTCTTTATAGAATAAAGTGTGTTGTGTGGCTATGATACTCTGTAGTTTCTGGTTTGGCTTTGGCACAGGCATTCCATCTTGGAGCCTACATCCTAAGCATCATTTTTTTGATGGAGGAGCATGTCTGCAACAGGGGATGTGGGTCTCCTTTGGGGCACAACTCTCTATTGTTCTCTGCTTACACACTGCTCCTGAAAAGGTGGGTTCATGCCGTGTGGTCAGCAGTGGATATAACAGCTGGAAGAGGAGAGTGCTGGAGATTAACAGTGCCCGTGTACTGAGTTTTTTTTCAAATCCCTTCTTTTGAAGCTCTTCTGTATTTTATAAAAGATTTCATGATTTGCTGGATGCAGAGACAGACTGGAAGGATGACATCTTCATACCTGCTAGGACATTCAGAGGGATGTGATAGAACCTAAAGTGTTCTCACACAAGCTAAACTACAAGGAGATAACTGGGTATTTGGACTTACTGAACTGGAGTTTCCTTTCCAGACTGTCAGAATGACTGCTTGAAAATAAAGTGCTTTTGGACATGTTTGCCTAGGGGGCTTTTTACTTTTCTTTATGGCTGTATGAATTTTGTGGCACTGGCTGTGCAGCAGTCCCATTTCGTTCATGGGAGCATCCCACAAGTGTTCCAGCCGTGGATCTGAACCCATCTGGAGCTGTGCCATGCCTGGAAGCCAGGTCTCCCACCTAGCTGGTGCACTGTCTGGGGAAGTTGTGGATCTCGCTGCCAGCTGGGTTGGGACGGAAGAAACCTCTTGCTATGCCCAGATGCAGAGCTTAAAGCACCAAAAATGAGGAAGGGGTTTGGGGTACGAGCAGCCATTCAGTTTTGGTGGCTGAATCAATGGGTACGTGTCTAAGTCTGCTCTGCCCAAGACTCGGCACATGAGCTCTGCTGCAGTTCTTTGCTTGTGAACAAAGTTGTCTATGTGTCTTTTGTTGGCTGGTGGGACCTGACAAGTATACTTGGCACCACTATCTCAGCACTTCAAATTTTTCCCACCTGGCTTAGCCAGACAGTGGTCTGTGTGACCATGCCTTAATCTTTGCCAGTTTAATCACCTGTTACCTAATGCAAAAGGAGCTGCGGGGGGGTGTGTGAGAAGCCTGTCCTAATACTCTAGTACAGATGAGGGCCTGTGCAGTCTGAACTCCCAGGTGTTCTAGTCCTCCATTGTCTTGGGATCAAATGGTGAGCCAGGAGGTCATCACTGAGCTCTCTAGTACCATGCAATAATTGGAAACAGCATCACACCCTTCCCAAAAGCCACTGCACAGCACAACAGCTCCATCAAGACAGGTCTGAAGCTTCTGCAAGAGCATAACTTTGGGCTGGGGCGAAGTTCACAAGTCGGTTTGCTTGGCTTTGGGATGACATCTCATAGGCAGAGGTCAGCCAAACTCCTTGAATCTCTGGCAGATGTTTCCAGCACCCATCCAACTAGAAAGGTCATGTTTTAATGCACAGTATGTTTGGCCAGGTCTTAAGATGGGACAGGCCTTATTTATTTATAGAAAAGGTCTAGAATTTGTACCTTTCTATGCAAAGCGGGTATCAAATGCCTTGGTGTCATGACCAGCAGGTCACACAACACTGGCATTTGCTTAATGCAAGGCCATCTTCACCCCTTTGCAACATCAGAAAAATGTACAATAGCTGAGGGGTTAGTGCATCTTCTGGCAGTTATTCCTCTCATTCATCGCCTTCCCTGAGTGGTGAAATGCAGTTTCAGAGCTTGAGGTTCTGCACAATCCAGCCCTGGACAGCTGTGACTTTGGTGTAGACACCAGGGAAGTATGGCCTGGCACAGCCATAGCCCCAGCTTGTGATTCCTGCTAGAAACCACTTCCCTGAAGGTTCTTTACATGCCAGGGGCCCACCTGCATCGCCCTGCAGAGAGAGGAAAAGGATCCAGTATCAAGCCACAGGCAGTGCAGCTCCCCCAGCTGTGAAATGTTCCTTCTCTCTGGCGCATGGGCATTTGCTGTCCTGTTCCCCACTTCCCCAGGAGCCCCATTCCATGCTGGAGGACTGCTCAGTGATATACCTGCATGAACAATCTGAGACTGGGGTTCTGGAGCATAGAAGAGTGTGTTTGGAGGTACAATAGGGTCGTGGAACAGGCTCCATGGTATCCCTGTGGTCTCTTGCTTAGCATTATCTCTCTGTTTATTTCCCTGATCTGTCACAGGTTGGTGGGGCAAGCAGCATGAGGTGTATGCAGGATGGACATGGATAAAAGCAGCAGCCAGCTGATGGATGGACAGACAGCTGAGCTAGGGGAGGCAGGGCAGGGCCTTCTTGAGAGCACAGGGGGGACTTGGCATGAGCTTGCTCTGTCCCAGCCACAGCATTTGCTGCTCTTGCACTCACTGAACAGCTGTCAACGGTGCCCTGTGGGAAACCAGCACATAGCATCCTGCTGCTGATCTGGACAGGGTAGAACTTTTTGCAGGCCTGGTCTCCAATAATGTTCACTGCTGCTTTTTGCAGATGCTTGGACATGAGACCTGAGGAGACAAGTATTGCTGTTAGCTGGGTGAAGAGCACATGAGAAACAGCAGCACATGGAGAAGTGGGGTCTCTGCAGCCTTACTTGCTTGCCAGAGGAAGAGACCTGCTCTGGGAAAGTGAATCACGCCTGGTTCAGCAGAGCAAACAGAGGAAGGTCCCTTGGGTGTGTAGTTTGTCAGGCAGCTTGGCTGACCAGACACAAATGGTATTGGGGTGGTCCTTGTACTGCAGTACAGCTGGAGCAGCTGCTGTGGGGGTGGAGAGCACAGCGGCTGGCATGTAGAAAGCTTGGGAAGGCTCCAGAAGGGCAGAGGAGTGACAAAATGGAGGAGTAGTGTGCATGGTAGCTGGGGAGGAGATGATGGTGATCCCAGGCCTTGCTCAGCTTGATATCCTCAGCAGCATATGGCCTGGGAGGGGAGTGCTTGGGGTAGTGGTGTGGGAACTGTAGATGTTTGGGCTTGCAGTGTTGCAGTGTAGGTGGCATTGAGCTTGGCCATCATGGATGTGGGAGGGCCCTCTCAGCCAGTACCTCCTTCCTTTGTGGAGCCCCAGCCTGTGATGAAGCATCTGGCCCCTTCATGGAAGATGTGAGAATTGTCTGGGAGACATATAGGTCTGATGGTTCTGCTGAACGTGACAGGTGTGCTCAGTTCCAGTAGTGCTACATCATAGTCTAGGCTGTAGACATTGTAAAAAGGGTGTTTGTAGATACGGAATATTTTCTCCATTTTGCCATCGATGCCACTCAGGAAGGGTGTTCCTAGAAAGGCCACCCACATTTTGGGGTCACTGTAACTGCAGAAAGACAGCAAACGGAAATATAGGTTAGATATTAGGAAAAAGTTTTTCACTGAATGAGTGGTTAAAAACTGGAATTGTCTGCCCAGGGAGGTGGTGGAATCACCATCCCTGGATGTGTTTAAAAAAAGACTGGATGTGGCACTTGGTGCCATGGTTTAGTTGAGGTGTTAGGGCATGGGTTGGACTTGATGATCTTAAGAGGTCTTTTCCAACCTGGTGATTCGGTGATTCTGTGAAACCTGGCTGTTAGGAGCATAGCCTCACAAGGAGGGCCATCCCTCCACTTGTGGGGCTGACCACACCTTGGGAGGTCAGGACCGCTGTCTCCAGAACAGTGGGTGTACTCAGGCTTTGCTTCACACTTACCTGTAGGGGCATTTCTCTGACAGGAGGTGTGTGCTTCCTGTGGGGCACAGCATCCCAGCCAGGGTGCTGGACCGCGAGGGAGGGGAAGGGCAGATGGGCTGATGGGACTGAGGCCAAGAGCCAGCTGGCTTGACTAGCTCATCTCAGACTTACATGTCAAAGCAGTGAGCTGCAGAGAGCAGCCACCGGTCAGCAATGAGGACAGCCCCACACTTGTGCTCCTTCCGTCGAAGCCAGAGACTGACTTGCCAGGGCCATTCTCCTCGAGCTGCACTGCTGCCACCCACGATCTTGCCGAAGGCCAGAGCAGTTGTTAAGCCACAGTCTGGAACAGAGGAAGAAGCACCGTGGTTTTAAGTAACCACAAATGAAAGGAATGACTGCCTACCTTCCATAACCTGTGCTGTGGGACAGCCTTCTGGGGGAGCACGTACAGAGCAGTAGGATGTGATGAATTCAGTTCACCCAGCTGTGGCAAGGCTTGACAGACAGGGTATATTTCGCAGACTTGTTATCACAGATCAGACCTTCCAGGGATGTGGTATGGGACGAGCGGATATTTGGATGGACTGGCTGAGCTATCACACGGCAAAGAATGTGCAGCCCAAGGAGCAGTCCCAGCGACGACAAGACACTTTCTGAACTGCCATGTTGTGCAGAGTTGTCTTGCCACCTTGTGCTGCCAGACTGACTGGCCAGAAGGCCAGTGTGCTGGGAAATGGGTCCTGATGTCTGTAGCAGAGTAGAAGAGGCCACACTTTCTGGCAGTAAATTTGGATCTGGCTCATCCAGCTTTATCTTATTTTAGGGTGTGGCAGAGCAAGTACGATCTGGACCACAGTGGGCTGGCCCAGGCCCCCGGTGTCTGGTCCCAAGACAGCCGGTGTGAATATGTTGGGTGCCACTGTGGAGTCTGGCTCATGCAGAACACAGCTGGCAGCAGCCATGGGTTACAGAGGAGGACTCACCGCAGTTGCGCTCGTCAAAGCCGTTGCTGCAGTCCACAACACCATCACATTCGGGATTTTCTTTTCCAATACACACCTTGCTGGAACACTTGAAAGTGAGGCTGGTACAAGGCACCACTGGAAGGCAATAACCCATGGCCTGCTCAGTACCCTCTATGCTGGAGGCCTCCTGCCAACATGTCAATACATCAGTTATCAGTTTTACCTGGGGTTTGGGTGAGGTTAGCAGTCTCGGTTGTTCTCAGAGCTGTGGAGGTTTCGCTCATGGTTGTGCTCATCTTCGTCCCCAGGGTGGTACTGCTGGCTAGACTTGCAGCCATTGTGCTGGGCTGGATAAAAATGGCTGTGGTAGAAGTTCTAGGGATGGCTGAACTGGAAGGGATGCTTGTGCCACCACTGGGCAACTGGGAGATGGTGTCCAGGATCCAGTCTGTGAGTTTGGTAATTCTGGAGTACACACCAGGTCTCATAGCCTGGGCACAACCAAATCCCCAGCTCACGATGCCAGCAAGGTAAAACACTCCCGGGTTCACCTCACAGGCCAGGGGCCCACCTGAATCTCCCTGCGGAAGAAGCAAGGCAATGGCTGCTCAGTCCAATCAGGTCTGCTCCTCAGACACACCAGAAGGACTTAACTACCCCCAACTCTTCTTTCTCCAGCCTTGTGGGTCTGTCTGTTGTCATGCAGTGTGTATGCAGGGCATAAGTGTGCAGAAGTTGAAGCTAGGGTCAGTGGCTCAACCTGGCTCCTGTCAGCACCTTTCCACAGCTGCCACCAACCTGCCATTGACTCACTGCCATCGGAGGAGACCTGCTTCATCCTGGATTTGTCTGGCCAGACAGAGTGGTGGGATGTTGGTTTAAGTCTTTCTCAACTTGGTGGAGCTTTTCTGTATTTACTTTTCTAAATCTCCAAAGTAGTGGGCTGGGTTTTTTTGTGCTTAAGTACATGTGAATTACACAGCTGGATTACAGAAGCTCAGTAAATATTTCACAAGCATCTGCTGAAGGCAGAGTTAGCCCAGCTTTCTAGAACAATCTACAGAGTAGAGAAATCCCACACTTTTACCTGGCATGAGTCTACCATCCCCTCCATGAAGCCAGCACAGATCATTCGGTCAGTGAGGGAGAAGTTGTAGAGGAAGTTGCAGGTGTTCTGTTCTATGATGCCCACAGATGCTTTCTGCAGAATCTCAGGCTTGGTGTCTGCATGAAAACCACAGAATTAGTGAGTGCAGCAGAGGGAAGGAACTAAAGGCTTTTAGACTGACTCAACACATATTTTGGGAAAACAGGCTCTAATCCCACATGGGAATTAAGTCCTATAAAACCTGTTTTCTCTGCAGCCCTGAAGCTTGTGGCTCACCCCAGGGTGCAGTTTCATGTCTGTGCTAAGGATTCTGCACACAGTTTGTGTCCCATGCTCCTGAGAGCCTGTGGGCTTCTTGTCAGCTGGACTTCTTTGGTAGCACATGTGCCACTCTCAGGCCTTGTCCCTATAGTGGGATCTTTGCTTGTGCTCATTGCTTGGAACATGTCTGTGACTGAGAGTGGCTGCTGTGGCTGACATACCACACTGCCAGAGCTGCAGCAGGCTCTGAGGCAAGCGCCTGACACTTGCTTAGCATGGTAGAGCTACTGAGGGCAGTCCAGCAGGTTTCTCCTGGTTCCCACCAAGCTGCTCTCTCCATTTTCTTGTTTGCTGGTGACTCCTAGGTAACTGTGGTTTAAGGTAGTGCTCTGTGTGCCTTTATTCTTGTGTTTCTGTCAGTTCCTGACTTGTCCCTGTTACCGACCCCTGTCCTATACATTCCCAGGACTGTGGGTCACAGTGGCACAGGCTTGGCTGCTCAGGGTATCACTGCTCCAAGGCAAATCAGCAGGTAATGCATTACTGCTTACCGTTCCCTTCCTGGAGATCACCCCATCCAGAAATGAGGCATTTTTTGCCAACAGGAAACTTCTGCATGGCAGGTGGGAGGCACACAGGCTGTATGTATTTGTTGAAGACGAGAGGTCTTGCCAGTTGAAGTACAGCCACATCAAAGTCCAGAATCATGGGGTTGAAGAGGGGATGTGGGATCACTCTTGTTACATTGACTTTCACTGCATTCTCATCTGTTCCATTTAGTGATGTTGTTCCCACATAGGCTTCGATCTCTTCTGGAATTGTCCTGCAAATACATAAACCTAAGTGTGCATACTCAAGCACTTATGCTTGGCATGAATTCTGACACTGAAATTGCAGACAGCTTTACATGATCAGCATGCAGCAGAGCAGCCCTGCTAAGTCAGGCTCAAAATACTGTTCCCAGCAGTGGCACCTGTTGGGTATTATCTGAAGAGCAAATAAACATGTAATAATAATCCTCTTCACTTCCAGAAATTTGTGATTTCAGGAGTGTTCTGGCGCACAGGTGGTGTCTCTATATTCAGTAGGTCTTGCTGGATTTTTTGGTTTTATTTGGATTTTTCTAAAGTTGTGTTTTATTCTTTTTTTTAACCCCATGTGAATTTTTAATATTCAGTTTAATGACATTTATTAAAAACTGCTTCCTTTTGATTGTTTCCCACCTGCTCTTGGTGGTTATTTGGTATCTTAAAAAGACAGTCAAAAGGCATTCCCTAAACACTTTGTACCCTACATTATTGTACAGGCCCATCAAACACTGCCTTCCTAGGAGTTGGTTTTTTTCCCAGGTCTAGTCTGATCTATTTTGTTATGCTTGTTATGATGCTGCTCCACACCCAGCTCATCCCTGAGCCTTGTGTACACATTCATACAGTGTTACTCTTTCCCTCCCTGTGATGTTGGAGCAGTCGGTGTGCTGTGCATTACCAGCAACATCCTGCTCATCTCGTTTTTTACTGCATTCCTGTGCTCGTTAACTGCCCCTGCCACAGGACCGCTGCTCTCAGGGCAATATCCACATGTTTCTGACCTCTTGTTTTGAATTGCAACAGCTGATGGAGACTCATCTTCATTCACAGACAGACAGCACTGCTGGTTTTGCTGTGTGCGTCATTTTACACTTGTCTACCCTGCATTTCACTTGCTGCTTTATTTCCCAGCTGCTTAATGCATGAGGTTGTCTTAAAACCCTTCAGAGTTAGTAATCCACCTTTTTGCCTTCAGGAATTTATTCTTGACAAGCATTATCTTCTTGCTACTCATTTCTTTATCTAGACTACTTATAAATCTGGGCTTGGGCTCTTGCAGTTTAACAGAACTATGCAGGATTGAACTGACCATTTTCCTTTTACTAGCTGACCATGTGTCTCTATTTCACATATTACAGACAATTTTTTAAGGTTACATTTATTAAAGAAACTCTCTTGTGGCACCTTCTTCCACTCCTCTTAGATGTGTTGTCCTTGCTCCCTGCTCAGGCTGCTTCAGCCTTTCTCTGCCTCATTCCAACCTCCCCACAAATTCATTTTTACTATGAATGTCCAGTTGTAGCAAAAATTAATGTCCAGCATGTGTTCTTGATTTCCATTTCTTGACTCCAGTGCCACACTGTGGATTTGGCTGTGCAGCTCTGTGCTGGTGGGCAGGTGAGCTGGAGCAGGGGCAGGGATGGGCTCTTACTCATTGAAGCAGTGAGCTGCTGACAGCAGCCAGCGGTCCCCAATGATGGTGGCTCCACAGAAATGCCTTGAGTCTTCTTTCAGGCTGACTTGCCAAGGGATTTCTCCTCTGGAAGCATCTGTTCCTCCCACAATCTTGCTGGGTTTAGAGAACCCGGGTCGTCCTCCACACTCTGAACAGAAGTCAAAGCATGAGTTGTGAGTATTCCTAGCAGAAGATAAGCAAGGAGAGACTATGCTCTCTCTAACCAGTAAGCCTTAGCAGGGACAGGTCAGGGCTGAGGTGTGAGACATCTACCCAAGCCCTGCCGGCTGATAGTGGCAGTGCCTGATGGTGGCCATGTACAGCTGGGCTTTCACACAAACTGCATCTTGCTCTTGGCAAGTTGTCAATCCTGGGCCTTTCTTGAAGGCAGAGTAATCAGCAGCTCCGTGCCTTTTAGCCTTGCCATTCCAGATAAAAAGTTAATTCTAGATTTAGAAAAATACCTTTCATCTGCATCTCCCTGCAAAAGTGCTGGGAGGGCTCCTTGGAGTGGACAGGTCATCCTGAAGACACCTGCCCTCCTTCCCTTCAGGGAGAGATGCGTGGCTGCTGTGAAGGGGCAGCCATCAGTTTTGAACTGCTGGGAGCTCCTTAGGTGGCAAGCAAAAATAAGTGATCGACAGGTTAAATACTGTCAGATGCTGCTGTGCCTTAGTAACCTGTTCTGGGCCTGCCAGAGCAGACCAGTTGCACAGTAAGATTACACAGACAGTCACATAAGCAAAGGAGTGCATGGAACTCTGGACTGAGCCAGGGCAGCCATATAGTGTCACTTGTGCCTTAGCACTTAGGCAAAGTTGTGTGGCTCACCCTACGAAAGGTCAGTTTAGGTCAGCGGAGGAACAAACTTGACGTTTGGACCTGTACCTGCCACTCTGCCTGCCAAGGTAGTACCTTGTGGTCTTGCTGCAGTCACTGGTCTGCTGGCAGCTGGGGCTGGTGAGGTGGTAGGGGTTGCTCCAGTGGTGGTGTTGACCTCTTCAGTGCTGACCATGTTTCTGTTAGTACGGAAGTGTACTGGAGGGACAGTACGGGCTATGGAGGTAGGGAAGGCAGAAATAGCATCCAAGATCCAGTCTCTGAGTTTGGTAACACGTGTGTAAACCCCAGGCCGCCTGGCTTCAGCACATCCAATACCCCAACTCACAATTCCTGCCAGGAAAAACCTGCCAGATGGTTCTTGGCAAACCAGGGGCCCACCAGAGTCACCCTGCAAGAGAAGCCAGACGGTGAGCTCTTCCTGGGGATGCACTGAGCTTGCCCTGGCCACTCTCAGCATCCCTCTACCAGCTGGGGTCTCTCTGTCCCTGTGTATCCTAACTCACTTCATATTTGCTCCAACCTAGTGATGAGTGGAGTATCTCTGTGCTGGCCTTTGGGTGTTCCTCCGTGTGGGCACACTGTCCTGCTATTATGCAGCAGCCTTGCGCCCTTTATATGCCAGAAGAACAAAAGGACACAATCTGTAAAATCTAAGATTTAGCATTTCTAAGCATTTCTACTGCTTTAATAATTTGTTAAACCTCATAAAGGTTAATCCTAGCAGCCCATACACAGCCAGATGATGGGTGTTCATTGCCTGATACACAACCCAGGGACATCACGTTAATGTTTGCATCAGGTTTCTTGATTTGGTCTATGGTTCCCTGGTCAGTTCTTGGTTATTGTGGGGCCCTGTGACTATCACTGATGGACATGTGGTGTCTGTGAAGCTAGTAATGCCTTCTGGGGATGAGACTGCTCTAGATCAGTAATGAATAACAAGATGGGTCATGTTCATCACCCAACCTTGAATCTTCCATTCTCGGCCCCTTCTCTGGTGTTTGTGCTGTATTTGGTGCAGAAATATGAAGTGCTACCACCAGAAAAGTGCAAATTCTTTTAGCTGGTTTCTGTTGCTTTGAACGGTCCTGCCAAACCACAGAGACAGACCTGGAAATCACAGTCCTTCTCCCACATCACAGTTCTCCTCTCTCCATGCTATGAAAGTCAGGCCTGGCTCCAGCAGTTCCAGGATGGATAAAGGCTAACTAAAAAAACTGCTCTGTTGTTCACCAAAAACTGTTGTGTATGTTTCAGTTTCCACTGCTGCCCTTTGCCCATCTGGATTTTGATCTGAAGACCTGTGTAGAACATTGGTAGGGCCAGCCCTGATGACAGCTCAGGAAGAAAAGTAGTTAATTAGCCGAAAGAGCCCCTTAAGCAACAGTGCCCTGCTCTAAGCAGTAGAGAACATACCCTCATTTGTGTCTTCTGCAGTCACTGATCTGTGCTTGGGTTCAAGGCAGGGCCCCAAACCTCAAGGGAAAACAGTGACTGTAGTGTCAGTTCTGCTTCTTGAAGTGTCACTTGGTGCATACTGGCACGGAAAAGCCTTATGCGGGCAGGTGTGTCGTCTTCTCTGGGCAAAGCTTACCTGGCAGGAGTCGACTTTCCCCTCCAGGTAGCCAGCACACATCATCCTGTCTGTGAGGACATGGCTGTAGAGACTGGAACATAGGTTCTGGTCTAGGAGCTCCACTGTTGCTTTCTGCAGGAACTCGGGCTTCACCACTGAACAAGAAAGACACGATTGTGAGCTCAGTGCAGGCAGCTCTGCACAGGATCAGCAGCTCAGGGTACAGCCTACCCCAGCTGGCCAGAGCAAGGTGTGAGTTCCCTCCCCTGATGCCTTCTGCTCCGCTCACACCCCACCATGTCTCCTCTGCTGCCTGCCATGCTTTGCTTACAGAAATCCTCCTTGAGGTAGCCCCAGCCAGAGATAAGGCACTTCTTGCTGGTGGGGAAGTGATGGCCAGCATCTGGCAGGCACACAGGCTGGATGTACTTGGTGAAGGTCACAGGTCTCTTCAGCTCCAGCACGGCCACATCATAGTCAGCTGTGTCAGCGTTGTAAGAGGGGTGTGGGATGATCTGTGCAATGTCCATTTTCACTGTACCGCTGTCAGAGCCTCTGAGGGAGGTGGTCCCTGTGTAAGCTGCCCACATGGCTGGGTCCTGAAACCTAGAGGAGAGACAATGGGGGCCATGTGAGCCTGCAGCCACAACATTGTCCTGCAAACCCAAGCTGCCTCCTGCCCATCTTGCCATCCACTCCAGGCGTGATGGAAATTCCTCATTGTGCCTGTGATGGGGCAGAGTGGTGCTTGAGCAGATTCGGCAGCTTTTGGAATGGGGATGGAGAGTGGAAGGTGGCATGACTAAAACTTACTCAGTAAAGCAGTGAGCAGCAGACACCAGCCACTTCTCTGTGAGGATTGCAGCACCGCAAAAGTGCTCGTTGTTCTCTCGCAGGCTGACTTGCCATGGGAACTCCCCTCTGGATGCCTCTGAGCCTCCGACTATCCTGCTGGCAGTCTGCATGGCAGGGCGACTCCCACAGTCTGAAAGGGAGGAGAAAACCAATGCATCAGGATCCTGCCGCTGCACCCCAGCAACACGCTCTTGGGGGCAAGTGGGAAGAGCTGCTTCAGCTTCGTGTGTGCTGCTGGCATATGCTCAAGCAGCAGGATGGTACCTAGTATATCACAGGGCAGCATTTAACCTGCAGGCTTGGAAAGAGCACTGCAAACCACTGGGCCATCACAGCATCCTCCCTGAAACTCTTCTAGAGCAAGAAACTGTAGAACAGCATCCTGACTAGTCTGACAAGCTCAGCTACTGCCTCGTGATCAGGTTCCACCAGTTCATGGGCATGTGGCTTTTGTCCATTGTGCCAGTGAGGTGGACCTTGTCACAACCCATCACAGCTGATGGGACCAAGGTGTTTCAAGGGCACAGTTTCCCTCATCCTGATGCAGCCATTTACTATTGGCTTGAAAAGTCATGCCATATCCTTGGCTGTCTTCAGTGCCTGAGAGCCAGTGGTGTCCCACCTGTCAAGGTCTGCCGGCAGTGGGTTGTGGCTGGCCCCTGTGTCCAGGAGACCTGCTGTGGGAGATTCAGCACAGCCCCTTCCATCAGAGGCATCAGCACAGCATGTTTGGCTGTCACAATCAGGGCCTTCTTTTCACATACTGGATGCTGGAGCAAGTGACTGCCTGTGTCTCAAGGGCAGCTCCCTGGGGACAGCGAGGCTTGAGTAACTCATGTCTTCTGCAGTCCACACAGCAACTCTCCCCTGGCTTCCCCAAGGGTAACCAACACTGCATCGTTGTCACTCTTCTCCCTGGCTGGGCCAGAGTCCCTGCAGAATGGCGCTGGGAGCAGAGCTGCCGCTTGTTTTGAGCTTGCAGGGCCCTGGGCCACCAGGGAGCAACAAGATGGGGCCCAAGCTCCTTTTGTATCTGTATCCAGGCTGCTGGTGAGGAAGAAGAGGAGGAGGCTGCAGAGTGCAGGTGGTTCTTCCTGCTGCCTGGCTCTTACCTGATTTCAGTCCAGGTCTGTGGGAAGAAACCTTGTTGGAACCTGGGACAAAGAGGAAGGAATCAGGATCAGCAAGGGCAGGGCAGCCCAGCCTCGGGTCCTGGAGCTGTGTTCCTGGGCTGGGGCTGCCACAGCCTTTGCTGCATCTTCCTCTCCTGCCTGGCGATCTCTCTGCCTGCCCATGGCCAGTGTGAGTCAGGGCCCAGGTCTCTGCTGGGGACCCCTGCTCTGCCACGGGGCAGGGGAGGAGCAGCTCCCTACAGCCCTGCAGGCTTTGGGGTGACTCCACGTGCAGAGAGAAATTCCCAAAAGCTGTGGCAGTGAGCTGCCTCTCAGGAGCAGACTCTGGGGCTGAAGCTATGCAAGGCTGTTTGCCTAAAGCCAAGGGGACTCTCAGCACCTTCCATTTGGGCACCACAAGGCTCCCAAAGATTCAGGGATCCTGCCCATTGTGGCAGAGGGTGCAGAGAGAGCTGCACAGGAGCCCACATCTTGTTTCCCAGGCACATGGGTTTTTTTAATTGTCTGGACCTGGAGTCCTGCGGTCACACGCAATTCCACAGTCACAGAAGGAAAGGAAAATTTCTTGTCAGGTGGTTTCAGAGAGTAATTCAAGTATGAGAAATAGCGACCTGAGCAGCAGTTATTGCTACAACTCTGAGGTCTGCCTAAGGGCTGCTGTGCACAGGTAGGTACAGACAACCTAGCCATTAACCTCCTGGAGCTCCATCCTCTGTCCCTCAGACTGATTCCAGGTGCTGCAAGAAAAGCCAAAGCAGTTACAATTTATGCTTTAGGTTCTGTCATTGCTGTGGGCCTCTCAAGCTGCTCTTGCAACGCAGAGCAGCAGGACAGCATTAGTGTTGGAGGACTATTTGGAGACCCCACAAATGTCTGTTAAGCAGCAGCCAAGATCTAGGCTGGTTTCTGCGGCTGTCCGGTGAAGCTGGAGCAGCTGGGAGCCAGGCAAACCATTTTATCGTTTGCTGGGTGCCTGGCAGCACCCCCATTTCTAACACTGCTGCTGGGCATGAAGTCTTGACTGGACATCCAGAGCTAAAGCCCTGCAGCAGTTTGGCTGAGACATATGTTGGCTTGGCTGGGTGACCCTGGGTGCCAGCAGCCCCAGCACAGGGTGCCCTGCTCTGCCTGCCTGGCAGTGGCAGGAGGGCCATACCTGTGAGAGAAGCTGAGGAGATGGTCCCGTAGGCAGCCAGGGAGAGACCCTGCTTGTGCAGGGCAGCCGCCAGCCCGTGCCTGAGAGCTTCCTCCTCCAAGGCAGAGCTCAGGGGTTGGGAATCCTGGGGGGTGAAGAGGAGGCGGAAATGGACAATCACACTGGCGTTTCCATTCCTGCTGAGAGACAGAGAATTAATGGGGACCTTGGCTTCATGATCAGTACAAGGGACAGGTTCCTGTGTTAGCTGTCTACAGGGAACTCAGAGGAAACAAAACTTATTCTTAATATTTTGATTCTTAATAATTTATGTTTCTCTGGAGATGGACTCTGGGTTGAAGTGGTCATTTGAATTTTTTTTTCCTTTGGCCCAAAGCTGTGGTTGAACGAAATTTTTTTCCTCTGCCTTTCTGACTGCATTTCCAAATGAAAGAATCCAGAACATTGTTGCAATCCCAGATGAAAATCCAGCCTTGACCAAAAACCAGTTTCTCTTTGTACTGGCTTTGAACAAGAGCACAGGTATGAGTTCACCTTCTTGGTGAGGCTTGTCAGAACGCCCTGAAACATGAGCTGCAGGGTCTGCAGAAGTAGCTGCCTACACTCACCTGTAGCCCAGGATGGTACAACCGGTGCAACTCCAGTCTAGCTGAGAGTTCTGGAGACTGGACAGAAACTGCAAAGCAAAGAGTGATGGTCACACACTTACTGGACCCCAAGGAGGTGGGAATAGATGATGCCTGGGATTCTTCTGGAATCTGGAGCTGTTGATGCATTGTCTCTTGTCTCTGCAGGCAGCAGAAGCACCCATGTCCAGCTCATATATGTAACCTTTTTCCCACCCTGGCTTTTAGGGCATGAAGTAGTACATCTTTTTTTTATGCCTTCTTACCTCGTTTGCAAGGAATAGGCCTGAAAACACATTTCTCACTCCATGAATGTCTCTCAGGGTCCTGATAGGGCCTCTCGAAGTGCAGTTCAGCCCCACAGTGTACCCTGCTGCTGTTTAAGAAGTCCTAGTTTTCCTCCTTCCCTTGGCATACATATTCTGCTGCTGCTACCACCACAGTATTTCACAAGTCTTTTTCCAGAAGGCCCAGATCAACTCACCAGCCTCTCAAGAGCAGGTGTCAGCACCCTATAGTAGTCCGAGTTCTCCATCTGTAAGCTGCTGTTGAATGTGATTCCTTGCAGCTCCACTGTGTGCTCAAAGCTGGCCTCTCCCGTGGAATGGCAGGCTGCCAGAAAGGGAAAGTGTCTGTCAGAGGCAGCTTTCCTCACAACTTTGCAACATGGATATCATCATGTCCTTTAAACCCCCTGTTTTTAGCAGCTTGACTATCCCTGACCATCCCAGCTGCGTCGGGGGTGCCCCATAACCAGACTGGGATACCCTGCACATGTGCAGTAATAGCATTTTGCACTGAACTTCTTTGAACTTGAAAATAGTGGATTTTTGTCAAGCCTGAGACAGAAATTCATGAACAGATGAGTACAGCCTGGCAACCTGAGATTGGCCCTATCCTTGCAGGGACAGCCTCGGGAAAGTTCTGCTGCGTACTGAAGCCAGCTCAGAAACTGTGACTGTACAGGTGGGATCTGTCAGTCATGTCACGCTGGGGTCCTCACCAGGGTGCTGGCCTGAGGTGGCATCTGGCCATGGGGCACCAGAAGCAGCAGGAGAGAGGTGGAAGAGGGAAGGAGATGGTGGTCATGCTCTGGAGTGGGGCCGTAAAACAGGCAGTGATCAGTGGCTGCAAGTGGTTGTGATAGGAAATGGCAGAGGCAGCAAGGTACAGTAATAAGAAATTTCAAAGTCACAGAGAGAGATTAGAGGACAGAATCACAGAATCGTGGAATTGTTTGGGTTGGAAAAGACCTCTGAGATCATTGAGTCCAATCATTCCACCAGCATTGCCAAGGCCACTAGTAACCCATGTCCCCTAATGCCACATCCACATGTTTCTTAAATCGCTGCAGGGATGGGGATTCCACCACTGCTCTGGGCAACCTGTGCCAGGGCTGGATAGCCCTTTCAGTGAAGATATTTTCCCATTATCCAATCTTAAACTCCCCTGGGCCACCTTGAGGCCTTTTCCTCTTTCCTGTCTCTGTTCCCTGGGAGCAGAGCCCAACCCCCTCCTCCAGCTGCCCCCTCCTGTCAGGGAGTTGTAGAGTGAGAAGGTCCCCCCCAGAGCCTCCTTTGCTCCAGGCTGAGCCCTCCCAGCTCCCTCAGCTGCTCTTTATCAGCCTTGTGCTCCAACCATTCCCCAGCTCTGTTGCCATTCTCTGGACATGCTCCAGCCCCTCAATGTCTTTCTTGTCATGAGGGGCCTAAAATTGAACCCAAGATTTGAGGTGGGGCCTCACCAGCACCCAGTGCAGGAGGACAGTCACTGCCCTGGTCCTGATGGCCACACTATTGCTTTAGCAGATCAACATCCCACCCAGCTTGGGGTTGTCTGTGAACTGACTTAGGATGCCCTCGATCCCCTCATCCAGGCCATTGATAAAGATATTAAACAGGGCTGGCCCCAGAGTGGCCCTGAGGACCACCACTGGTCACCAGTCTCCAGCTGGATGTGACTCCATTCACCACCACTCTCTGGGCCTGGTCATCCAGCTAGTTTTTACCCATTGAAGAGCACACCCGTCCAAGCCATAAGCAGCCAGTTTCTCCAAGAAAATGTTTCTGGGAAATGGTGTCAAAGGCTTTACTGAAGCTGAGGTAGACCAGATTCAGAGCCTTTCCCTCATCCACTAGGCTGGTTGTCTTGTCATAGAAGGACATCAGATTGGTCAGGCAGGAAAGGAGTAGAGCATATGTATTGTGAGACACTGAAGATAAAGTGCTGCAAAGTCACATATTGAGAACATGAGCTGACTACAGCCCTTGTAGTTTTTGTGCACATGTGCAGAAAGGTGTCTGCATTTTGTCCTCAGTAGGAGTATTTTGAGGATTTTTGCTATAAGCGGTGCAGACCACTTCTCTTTTGGAGCTGATAAACCGAAAGAATGTACCTGGCTGCATACTCACCCAGCAGGATCCCCAGGCAGAGGGCTGTTGTGCTGCCTGCCACGGCAGCAGCAGTGGTTACCCTCCAGCAGCAGACCCCCAGTCTCCTTCTCTGTGTGCCTTGCCCTGGCTTTATCTGGTCCATGCTTTCTGAGCAGCTCTACAGACGGGCTCTGTGATGAAAAAGAAGAGGAGGAAAATGACAAGACTGGGATGAAATCTGTCATGCCAGCTAAGGTTACCCCAGGAGCTCCAAACAGTGCACTGCCACATGAAGTGGAAGGATAGATACACACTGTGTCCCCTGAATGTGCCTCAGGCTGCAGTCAGGAGATTCAAGTTGTAGGACCTGAACACATCAACCATAGTGGCTCCTCCCTGCCTGGTTCCCCTTCTCTGTCTTCCTAGGAGGCCATCATTGAGTGGTGGTGTCCATTGTGTTGGTGCTCACAATGGCCGAGGCCGGTGTGAGCATGAACCAGCCTGATGCCTCCATCTCCATGTTCTGCGCAGGCTCTGGATGAATGCTGAGCCAGTGTCCCAGCAGCACAGAACCTGCCTGGCAGCACCCCATACCTGCTCTTCAGCAGGCAGTAACCCAGGCCTGCTTAGCAGCAGGGTTTCAAGGTCCTACTGCCCACAATGCCAGGGTGAACAGGTACCTCAGTTCTTAGCAAGGGCCAAGTAGCAAGGGGCTTGACATCTTGGCTTGCTCCTTCTGCCTTAGACATCACCCCTCACAAAGATCCTAAACCCAGCCAGTGTCACTAGGGGATGCTTTGGTGCTGCTCAGGAGTCACAGAGCTGCAGTAACAGGTAGAACAGTTGAGCTGTAAAGTTCAACATTTATCTCAGAGTAATCTTACAGGTCTGCAAACACGACTAGACTGCAGTCACATCCTTAAACATGAAACTGCAGTCTGAATAGACAGCTGTGGAGAGAGGCCTGCCTGGGACTCTGGCTCGTGAATGGACCAGAGCTAATTGGCATTGAATACTTCAGAAATCATTGTCTGCTCCTGCTGGACCATCCTGACCTGGCTATGGAAGTCTTGGCATTAGGCTACTTATATCCCCAAGATGCATGTTATATGGATTAAAACTCTCTAAGTAATAAACCTCACCCTGTAGTTGTTTATGAGGCAGATTCCAGGGTGAGGTCTCATATAGCCCAATGCTATTCCACATTTTTTGCAGGAGTTCTGGAGGAATTATAAAATCACAGTGGGTGGCAAAGCCCACTACAGCATTTAGCTGAGAGCTCCCAATGCCTCATAATGCAGAGCAATTAATATGTTCTTTGATTACAGCTATGCTGCTACCCTGATGAGCAGATTCTCCTTTCCTGTGGCCAGCACTGGCACTGGTGCTTTCAGTATTTTACCTCAAGTGGTCCTGCACAAGAAGCAAAGCCCCTTCACGTCACCTTTCCTGCCTCCACCTTTTGCTGGCCTTTGCTAGACTGGTTTCAATGGTATGTCAGTGCTTTTCATGCACTGAAGATGCCCAGATGGGATATGGTGCTCCAAGCATGAATTCAAAAATGCCAAAAATATAACGAACATCTATCTTGGGTTGGTTTTTTTTTTTTTTTGTCTGCAGTCTTGCTAGTACAAGCCAGACTATATTTGGCCTTTACTAGCACATCATCAACAATTGGGTACCACTAGGAATGAAACCAGCCTGGAATATCCATAGTTATTCCACCATTCAGACAGGTTAGTATCTGCAACAAGCCTGATGAGACAAGGAGTGGCACTGATTTCCTGTGGTCCTAAAATGTATTAAATTACTGGATTAATATTTCTCCCTTATAGGCAGGAAGAAGACACACAATCGTTCTGTTCAAACTGGCAGGTTGAAGTTGTCTCAGACAATTTGTGGAGTGGAAATCCGCAGAAGTCCAACCTTCTTGGCCAAGGGCCCAGAGCTCCTCAGCTTCAGAGTGAGTTTTTTGAGGACTCAACCTCTAACTGTTGGGAAACTCAGATTTACAGGAGACACCAGAAAAGCCTTGGCAAGCACAATCACCTCTCAAACTTACTCTGTCTTGACATCGATAGTGTCACGACTATAAAACCCATATAGCTCTTCCTTCCTCAGTTCCAAAGTCTGTCCTGACGAGGGACATCTCACCTGGTCGCTCCTATCCAATCAAACGGTGATGTGAGAGGTTGGGCTGCCACAGCAGCGATTTCCTACTGCTGTAAATCAGACTGTGACTTCAGAGAAGCTGCAAAGGAACAGCCTTTTCTAATGTAAATACATCCAGCAATGAAAGGAAGAGGGAAGGAAAGAGACACAGGGAGAAGCAGCTCCCTGTTTCAGAAGAGCTTTTCAATGTTTTCCAAGAGGCGTCAGCAGCTCTTTAAACCGAAGCTTCTAGATAAGAGATTTGAAAAGGTCACTTCTTTGTGAGGCAACAGACAGAGAGAAAGGGGAGAGGAAGGGAGAGTCTGTCCAAGATGCCTCTTTTTTTCTAGCAGACATCCAAATATTCTTTTTCAGCTGTAACTGAGCCTGGCACAGATCAGCACTGTGGCCCCTGGGTTCTGCTAACAATATCTCTGTTTGACAATTCAGCTCTGGCTAAGGGGAGACAAGTAGGGAACCTTTTTTCCAGTGGTCCTTGTGACCTGAATACATACAGATGAGGGATCCCTCCTTCTCTTTCGGTAGGTTTTGGAGTCACCGTCTCTCTTGCAGTGTGCTGAATGTGGGCGCTCAGAAATCTAGTCTAGATGTGCTGACCAGTGCAACAGTGGACTTCAATGTGCCTCAAAGGTAAGACAAATGCATCTAACAAAAAAATAAACATTGCAGACAAAATTTGCTCTGGCTGGTTGTTTTTTTGACAATACAATCTTAGTTGCATGTAAAAGTCATACTACAATAAAAGGTACCTGGAATCCTAGAAAGAAGTTTGCATCAGTGATTGCAGAGGCATTTTAACTAGAAAAAATAGAGTATTTAGAGAGACAGAAACTTTCTACTTCCCAAAACAATCAAAACTTGTCTTTGCTCTCCCTTTTAGCATAAGGAAAGCTTATTTTCTTTTGGTGTCAGTGGCGTGAATTAAAAAAGAATTAAAAAGACATATAAATGGAAAGCCCATTTTGCAAAAGCAAAATAGAGATTGCAATTTTTTTTTTGCTGAAAGATAATAAGGATCATCTATAAATGCATAGTAAAGATCTGTAGCAAGAAGCTAAACACGGTGAAAAATATTGTGGCATAAAATCAGATGAGCGAAAAGTAAATTTTGTTAGTGGGGCAGAAATTAGGAGAGTATTAACAGTCATGAGTTTCCAGTAGGATTACTGAGAAGTAAAAGCACATTTATAGTTTTCTGTCAGCTTATGAGTGGTTATAAAATATGATGGCCCTGAGAGCAGGGTGTGGGGAACTCTGACCTAAGAGAGTCCTCTCAGTCCTGTCTCAGTGGGGTGTCTTTTCGCTGTTATATTTTAGCAGAGAAGGCACGTCTGACGTGCAGCACAGAGTCAGCAAGACCTGTCCTGCAGATTGTCACCATCTCTGGTTGTCCCTGAAGATCTGCCGTGGTGCTGGGAGGTGGCCACCACTCCTGCTCTGCTGCTGCTTGGCAGCCCAGGGTTTGTTTTCTCCACAGAAGTCTGAATTTTGCTCTAGGGCAGCCTTGAGTCATTCCATAGGATCTTCTTGGAAGATGGATTTTATTTCTAAGCTGGTTCAAGTAGGGAAATTGTAAAATATAAAGTGATATGGTAAAAATATTCCTTTACCCAATTAGCCAAACTGTCACTAACACCTGCTCTTCTCATCAAAGAGGGCAAGTAGCACCTGTGTGTGTGATCTCACGCGCGTGTGTGTGTGCGCGCGTGTGCGTGTGAGAACATGCATGTGCAGCACGTTGGGGGAATATCACCTGCGGGAGCAACAGGGGGACAAGGCAGGGCCACGAGGGAGGCCCCCTGGTTGTCTGTCCATGCACTGGGCACAGACCCAGCCTCACCGTGGCAGGTGTCTCTCCAGCTCTGGTGATCCCCTGCCATACACGCCTATAGGACTGGCCCAGAGCACACAGCTCGCCAGCACAAATTGTGCTGGTTCCTGTTTTCAGGTAGAAACTGTCTTCTTGCAAAATGCCACAGCTCCTGAGTCTGAAGCACAGTGGTGACCTCTGGTGACCTCCCCGTGCTGGTTTTCTTCATTTACTTCCACATATCCTGGCCTTCTTTCTTCCACTGCTTGGTACTTCTCTTCCTTCACCTCACCATGTCTTCCCCTTCATGTTTTCACCTCCTGAAGCCTTTTCTTCTGCCTTCCTAGCCCTCTCCAGTCTCTCTCCCTTCAGAACAGGAGTGTTCACACTCCTGTCTTGCACTGCACTACTCCGGGTTTCCTCCTGCTCTTCTCCAGCTTCTCCCATTTCCAGTCTGCCAGCCCCTACCAGCAGTCCTTGACCACGGGGACACAAGCTGAGGGTGCCCCACTCTGAACTGTTGGCCAGAGGAAAGAAAGACAGGAAAGAAACAGTGGTACCCGTGTTTTCAAAAGTCAACTTCATTTACAGATGACAAATGTGAGGAAACCCTGACGTCCCCCAAGGGACAATGCAAGGAAACCACTCCCACACCCCCACGCAGTCCCCTTGATGGCCAGTCTGGGCTGCTCTGGGGTCTTTGTGCTGCATTTCTGTATTCTAGCATGCTGGGTTTCTCCCACACTGTGATTATAAAGGACAGACAATGTGCTGCAACCATTTGAATAACCAAGTGTTAATAAAATATTTGCTTCATCCCATAATGGGGTAGTGTGGCTCTTAGCACAGCAGTACTATGTCTACTGAGCCTTCAGACAGAGGGGTTGTAAAACTGTCTCACTGTGACCGGTAAATCCTCACCCAGACAGAGCCTTTGCAAAATGATGGCGCAGGTATGAAAAATATGCCACTTGCTCAAAGCAGACCACAAACTCAGCAGCAGATCTGCCAGCAGCCTCAGCAAGTAATGAGCCTGTGGCCAAAGGCAAGTCAAGGACTATTGATTTCATCACCAAGATAAGACTTGTGGCACTTCAGAGGGGGAATACAGCACAAGCAGAATATTTCTCCAAAGGGAGGTAACCCGAAATCAGAAAGCAGACTCCAATATGCCTCACTTGGTAGGTTCACCAACCAAAATCACAGCTGTCAAAACAACAAACCATATCTATGTCACCAAACCATGAGCCTGAGCAGGAGAGAGAAGACACTCATTTGTTGTACGTGAAATGAGAAGCAAGACCACAGGAGATAAGAGATGTGGGCGTGCAAACAGATCTGCTGGCAGAGTGAGGTGGCGGGAAGAGCCAGCCTCAAATATCTCAGTTGAAATGGGGTCAAGCCTAGTGATTTTTTTCCTTACAGCTGGGAATTTAGTTGTACTGAACTGAGGCTCAGAACTCGTGGCAGCAGCTACTGAGAAGAGTAGAATACTTTCATAGGGGGGTGAATTTATAACCAGTGGTATCTACTGGGTGGTGGTGCAGTGCGAGGACACGTCAGTCTGGAAAGGCCAAGAACTGTGTGCCGGTTCCTCCTTATGGCTCAAAGGTATCCCATGGCCACTCTCTGAGTGGGGCTCCAGAGAAGGGAGTGTTGGAATAAATTCTTCTGTTGCTTCCTGGTGAGCCCATATATTTCCCCTTAAACCTTCTGATGGGATGATCTTATGTCATGAAAAAAAAGCCTATGCAAAGACAGCAGCAGCTGGTCGAACAAATAGAGGACAGAGCTCTCAGCATCAAAAACAAACCTGCCCATGACCAGCAGACACATGTTTGGCTACGTGGTCTTTTGTTCTGTGTGACATGAGCTTCACCTGCCACGACAATGGTTCCCTGGACCACCCAACACTGTATTCCTCTAATCCTTTTGCTTTAACCCATCTCCAGCTTCTGTAACAGACGTATACAGCATGTCCATGTCCCCATCTCTCTGTAGGTTAACATTTAAAAGCGGTTGTGCTGCATTTAAAAGGCTAGACTCTACTTTCAAGCAGAAAGAAACTCTTGTCACCTAAGAGACTGCAGATTGAGCTGAGGACACCTCTTGTTATTAAGTTGAGTGAAAAGCCATGACAGTGGAAGGTTCCAGACTATGGAAAGCCTGCAAGTGAACAAATCTGAAAGTCCCTGCCTCTCAGATAAGTGAGGATCCTGAGTCCCTGCTCACCTGCAGCACTCATGGAGGTGCATCTGGTTCAGCTGTAGTCCTGCTCTCAGCAAACCAAATGACACTGTGCTGGCCTTGTTTATTGTCCCTCTTGGTCTACAAACGTCTCTCAATTTACAAGTAAGAAGATCCTCTCCCTGCCTGCCAGCTCAGCAGTCTCAGCTGGGGCATGACAGACAAGCTGAGCTCCCCAGTGCTCGTATTATCACCGGTAACAAAGGCTCTAACATCACTTCCACCTTGGAGACACTCAGCCCTGAGCTCTCTCTCTGGTAACAAAGTACAGGGCAGATTTGTACCTGCAATTACTTCTTAAACTTGTAGCCATGGATTACACAATAAAATAAAGGCAGCCTTCCCCCCCGTGCCCCCCAACTGTGCTGGCCTGAAAACTCAGTACAGATAGTAAATACTGAGTACACATAGGGAGTATCCAGTAAGCCAGGAAATCCATGTTTGTCTGGTTACTTTCCACAATAGGAGCACTATATAATTTGATACTTTTCAGCTCATGAATGGCCAAGAAAAACTCACATGCTTAACTCATGGCATTTCCTCCACCAACATTCACTTGCCTCCCTTGAACACTGTCTGGCCCAGTGCAGAGGGTCTTGGTCCCAATGAAGCTGATGGACATACTGGGACCAGAGGCTCTTGGAGAAAGAGGGGCTAAAGTAGAGGTCTTCATTTTGCAAATAATCACATTTTATTCTTTCTTACCAGCTTACATACATTAGAAGCAATGTGTAAATTACATTTTTACCTAGCTTCAGCTGTTATTACAGATTGTCAGGTAGGCATTAGTGTTCATGGATACAAACCCCCAAGCTACCCTGAAATCAGTTACCTGCAATGCATGCTCCCTGAAAAGAAGAATTCACACAGAGAAACCAGCCAGTGATGAAAGATATCAGTCAAGCAGTGAACTTACAGCACCTGAGTCAATGAGAGGCCGCAGAGTGAAACTCTAACTGTATCGATACGGGATAGTGCCACATGCTAAACTCCAGCGCTGAAGCTGTGTGACCAAGTACAGCTTTGGCCAGCCCTCCTGCATGAGGAAACCATCCCCGAGCAGAGGCCGCAGGACGCTGGCACACACGGACTGCTCAAGTCCTGCTCTAGGCGGTGTTACCTTGTTTGACGCCTCACTTACAGGGACCTCCCTTAAGCAGGGTACGGGGCTGTGCTGGAGCTCTTTGGAAGGCAGCCTCAGGGCTGGAAGGCAAATGGGTGTGAAGCAGCGTGACTCTCAAGCCCTTCCCTTCAGCCATGGGAACAAAGAACCATCCAGCTACAGAAACATTTATTTAAACTCAAATGATGGTGCTATTTTAAGCCCATAGAGGTTGCTTATAAGAGTTTGTCCCACGCCTAGGTCGAAGCTACTGTCACTGCCACGGCTGTTTCCCTCTTGTATTTCCTACATTGATAATATTGCTTTTTCCAGCATTTAGGTCTGCATTACTGCCAAAGTTGCGCTTTTTGTTTTCCGTGAAGTACCCGGAGCTTGCTTTCTAGAATATTTCCTAATCTGTTATAGCTTTCAAATGATATAAACCATTTTCTGCATTTGGT
This sequence comes from Cnemophilus loriae, assembly GCA_013397755.1. NCBI lineage: Eukaryota > Metazoa > Chordata > Aves > Passeriformes > Corvidae > Cnemophilus > Cnemophilus loriae. Next base: position 48,734 of record VZTF01001974.1, read on the forward strand.
TTCCAGAGTGTTTAAGAAACTAATATGTTTCTCTTAACCAGTACTTTCAGAAAAGAGGGTCTAGAGGTCACTTTTGACCAAGGCTCATCCATTAGGTGCCACATGTGGTGGTTGAACACACACTGGTTAACAGGCAAAAGATGAAACGTGCTACAGAAATACAACTGCGAGGCACAAGTGGCAGAAGAGTCAAACTTCCACAGACATTCGATGGGGCCCATTTCTGTAGCCAGTGAGTTCCTTTGGTCCAAAACGAATCCCTTCCAGCACCACCTACCCGTTTGTGCAAAGTGCTCCCAACCTCCCTTGAATCATGTTAGAGTTACATGGAATCGAAAAGCACTAAAAAGCACTCCAGCATTACATAAGGAAAACTATTTAGCCATCAGCGACTAAAAGGAAGCACAGAATTTTTTCCATCTATTACTTTCAATAAAAGGTGAGTTCAGCTGTTTTCCCCACAGGCAATAAATTCAGAAACAGGCCATTTCCTCAGAGCCAGCAAACCATGAGGGATTTCCCCAAGCATGGGGGAAAATCCAGCGTGGAGAAGCAGTTTCAAACTCCCGCTTGTCTGAAAATCTGCGGGTGCAGGCAGCAAACCTGTCTGACCCTGATGGACAAGCAAGGAGGAAGAGCAGAAGGAGGTGGTGAAGGACGAGGAGGAGGAGGAGGAATAGGAGGAGGAGGAGAAGGAGGGCTGCCCGAGCCCCAGCCAGGCAGGAGGGATGGGGCTGGGCGGTGGGACCGCGGGGCGAGGAGCATCCAGGGGTGGGTACAGCTGTCGGGAAAGGTGCAGGTTTTCCTCTTCCCATCCGAGCCAAGAAAGCCCAGCACCGTGAAGGAAGTAAAAAAGGCTCCTAAGAAGGAGCGGGGACTCACCTGCTTTGCTTTTCCCGTTGCCGTCAGGTGCCTTCCCCGGCAGCTTCTCCCCAAGCGGAGCCGCCCCGAGCTCACCCCCCCCCGGGCCGGCGGGGCGCCGGCGGGGGCGGTGGGAGGCACTGGGGCACTTCGCGGCGGAGCTTAAAGGCACAGGCTGAGAGACAGGAACGGTTCAGCCTGAAGAGCTGGTTTGTTGCTTCACTGAACTTTGGAATTAAGCACTTTCCATCTCCAGCGCCCCCCCTCCGCTCCCCAGCTGCCTGCGTTGGGAACTGGACCAGTGATGCCCCAGCTCCTGCCTCTCCCCAGTCACGGGACATTCCTGCAGTTCGCTGTACAACTCCCATCCCCTCCAGCAGCAGAACAGAAAGGAAGATAGCTGCCTGAAGTGGGGTGGTTCATACCTGCAACACTGAATTTCCCCCCATCAGCAGAACTTGGCAGCCCCCCACACTGAAGCCACAGGGCTGATCTGTTAACCAGCACTGGCCCATGCACAGAGAAACCGTAACGGGAGCCATATTAAAAAAAAAAAACAACCCTACTAATTTCCTCAGTCAGACATTCACAGCCCTTCCAGTTCACAGTGTATTTATCATCCTGACAATCTCTGTGTTAGAACAGCTTAACTGCCTCACAGGAATGGGCAGGGATTATCCAACGTCACACACACCCACAGCAGAGGCCAAAACTGGACAGAATTCCTTGTGCTGAAGTTCATATTTAAGCCCACAAGTGATCCTTCTGCCATCTTGAAAAGAGAAAAAATACATGAAAAACGGAGAACTTGTTTTGCTTTAGTCTGAATTTTGGTCTGCTGCTTGACACAGTCGTCTCTCATCCAGTTGCCACTTCCGTTCCTAAGTAGCTTCAATATTAACAGCAAACTTCAGCAGTTCATGTGTTTGATAGCAAAGCAATGAAAGAACATAGGATTCTAAAGTTATAAAATCATCATAGAGATTTCTCTGAAGTTGGTTTTGTTTAGAGTGTATCCTTTCATTCCTAACATCTGCTGTCCCATGGATATCTCCAGACTGAGCAACAACTACTGAAATCTGTTTTAGGTTTCCTCCTGAGCATCACTAATGAAGACTCGGCTGGTTACAGAATCACAGACTGGTCTTAGTTGGAAGGACCCCAGAACTATCATTGAGTCCAACTCTTAAGTGAATGGCCCATATGAGGATCAAACCCAGAACCTTGGTCTTATTAGCACCAAGCTAATAACCAGAAAAATGCTGCAGTCTCTGAATCTGAATGCATTTGACTGTGAGCCAGTGAATGCCACAAGCAGTTCCTGTTCTTTCAGACAGACTGTACATCTCTGTGAAAGAGCTGAGTGAGGGATTGATGTCCTTCTAATAGTTCATCAGATAAAGAGGATCTGCATGCATCTTTGTGTGAATGGAGATGCAAAACTGCATAATCAAAGCCCAAAAGTAATAAGGAGAGGAGGGGAGATAGGCCTTCAGTAAAAGAAGAAACCAATAAAATCTATCAGTGGTCAAATAAGTAAGAAGTTAGGAGGAGCCAGGAGGAGTGGTCTCTGCACTCCTGCTGAAGGGGCTGGGAGCAAACACATCAAAGTTAAGTGAGAAGACAAGTCACTATGGATGTGATCTCTGGCAACCAAACTCAACAGGGGCAGTTGGGACTATCCTTGTCTCTTATGTTTGCTGCACACACGGTCACAGATAAAATGAACACTGCACTAAAGCAATATAATACTCAAAATTTAATAGAACAATCAGGAAAACATTGGGGTGCACCAGAAGGATTTAAATGTGTTTAACAGTATTTAGCTGGTTTGCTACATTTCATGTTGGAGTGCTGGAAAATGCTGTGCATGGGATATGGAATTATTTCCATGGGCAAGAAAATTTCTAGATGCAAAAAACACAGTAAGCAGAACTTTACATGAAAGCATTTCGAAGACTATTCACTTCATTCTGCTTCCCAGGAAGATCCTTTTACTTAGGGCATGGAAAAAATGAATGTGAGGTTAAATGGTTGTGTCTCCTGGTTCTTTCCCTGTGGTACAACTAAGAAATGGAATGGGGACAGAAAGCAGCTTATGTAAACTGATCAGAAATGAAGAGCTTTTTTATCATGAGAACCCCATCCTGACACATCAAGACGTATGTCACACACTCTGCAGCACCACCCCCAAAAGACATTTTAAGTGCAGATTTCCTTGTTTCGTTTTCTTTTTCTGCACTGGGAAGAGACATTTCTCATGCTTGAAGAGGAAAAAAAGTATTGGTTGATTTAATTCAATTTTAAATCTTGATTTCAGAGTGATAATCCAATCAACATATAAGAGAACACAGGAATAGAAAAAAATAACACTCCAATGTAACTTTATGAGAGACATTTGAGAAGAAAAACTTTTCTTCATAAAATTAAATTCTGCACTATTCATTTTTATAAATATACCAAACTGATGGTTACATGGCTTTCTTCTGCTAGAGTTGCCCTCTCTTTTTTTTCCCTATGGAAATATCACAGAAATATTGAATGACTCACTAACATCTTATTAATGAAAGTTGCTTGAATTTTGATGGAATTGTTTTGAGAGTATGCAACCATTGAACAGGTCTGTAATGGCCACAGAGTTGTGCCCTTTCACTATCCCCATCCAGGGGGTACAAAGCCACAAAATAAATGTACTCTTCATTTGGACTTCTGGAGGTAATTTGGAACAAATTTCTCACTTGAAATATCTCACCTGGACCACTGCATCTACCTGTGGGCTCCTCAGCATCAGGAAGGACATGGACCTGTTGGAGCATGTCCAGAGGAGATTCTCTAAAGGGCTGGAGTCCCTCTGCTCTGGAGCCAGGCTGGGAGAGCTGGGGGTGTTCACCTGGAGAAGAGAAGCTCCAAGGAGACCTCAGTGCCCTTTCCAGTGCCTAAAGGGGCTCCAGGAGAGCTGGAGAAGGACTTGGGACAAGGGATGAAGGGACAGGACAAGGGGGAATGGCTTCCCACTGCCAGAGGGCAGGGATAGATGGGATATTGGGAAGGAATTCTTGGTTGTGAGGGTGGTGAGGCCCTGGCACAGAGAAGCTGTGTCTGCCCCAGCCTTGGAAGGGTCCAAGGCCAGGTTGGATGGGGCTTGGAGCAACCTGGGATAGTGGAAGGTGCTGGAACAAGATAGGCTTTAAGGTCCCTCCCAACCCAAACAATTCTGGGATTCTGTGAATAGGACTATTACCCTAATCACTGTAGTAGGTGTTGTGGATATTTTTGCCAGTTTTAAAGAGCTCCTGACTGTGGCTGAGATGACTGTAAAAATGTAACAGAGTACAGCTGACAGGGCACAAGAAACCTCCTCAAGTTCAACAAGACTGAAAAATTCTTTCCCTGGGACGGATTAATCTCCGTGCCACAGAGTCCATGAAGCTCCCTAATGTTCTCTGTCTATATTAGTCCAACCCCATGTTGTGAAGCAGACTAATCTAGGAAGGGGCAGCAGGCCAAGTCTTGCTGCTCAGGTGGTGTTTCCTTGTAATCCTCCATGTAAAAGAGGACTTTCCCTGCCCCACACAGAGCAAAACATGGAACATTTGAATGGCTGGGCTAGATGGCTATGCATTGCAGAGGATGCACACATACCTGACTATACCATAACCTGCTCAGGAGCATCTGTTGGGAACAAGGTGATTCCTAGGAGCCACTGGAGACATATAGCACACTCTTCTGAAAACTGCATCTCTTTCCAAGGAACTCTTCTAACTGAGAGCAGTATGCAGAGGTGATCTAGAGAGCCAAATCTATCTTGGAGGTGAGACTGAGAAACCATGAATATGCGAATTGTATTTAAACAGAAAAACCAGAGATCACAATACTGTATATGCCTTGTTAAAGTTCCCACAAGAAAAACAGGACAGATTTGCAGCATAGCGAAGTCCTAGGGTCCCCAGGTGGTCCAAGAACTCCCCAGTTAATCACCTGCACAAGTGGGGCAATGAGCTGATTTGAAATTTGGTAACTGACTGAATATATTCGTAAAAACATATTTCAGCAATTGGCACAGGAGCTCTCCAGGTGGGAATTTCAGTGCGCCCTGAAACCAACCTTCAGGCACCACCTGTGCATAGAGCAATCCCTGAACTTAACTGAGCCATCATCCTCGGTGGAGAATGTGGAGAATCCAGCCCTTCCTTCCAGAGCTGCCCGAGGGGGTTTTGCTGCAAGACTGCTCAGAGATAAGATGCTTGTGAATAGTCCACACAAACTGTCTCTGCAGACCCAGAAATGGTCACGTAGGACAGACCTTTAGCAAATGCACAAGGCAGTCAGGAGAGGCTCGGAATGTCAAGATCTTCACGAGTGATGGATGTGCACCTGTGGCACTGTGGGGAAAACTGTGGGCTCCACCACAAGCGTTCAGCAGCCTAGCAGTTCAGTCAACCTCCTCCTGTTTGAATGGTGTCGTTCCCGATTAGAGCATTACTTTGTGTCAAGACCTATAATATGGGCTTAAAAAAAAAACCAACACAACAAAACCAAACACCTCCCTACAGGAAAAAAAAAAAAAAAGGCACAACAAAACTGCCCAAAACCAACCCTAACCAACCCAAACCCACAAAACCCCAAAAAACAAATGCTCTTTCCTTGTCTATGCAACAGATACAGGAATAACCAAGTACAAGAACATAAAGGTCACACAATTTTTTGTTCATTAAGCTGATTTTGTCCCAGCATGCAGATGTATGTCTAAATCTAGAATAGCAGGCACTGTTTCAAATAATATAGGCTGAGGTTTACAATACTTTATAGGATGAGCTTTGTGGCCAGATTGTATCTTAACATTTACTACCCTCTACTTAAAATGAATCCGGTCTTTCTGGTTTGAACCGTCCTCTTCTGAATGGAAGCAACTGTCTCTTGGTTTCCCAATGACTGCCCAGACAGAGAAGCTGTCTTGCTGCAGCTGTTTTTTTTAGTGAGTTGGTTTTCTTGGTGTTTTTGTTTGTTTGTTTGTTTTTGTTGTTGTTTTTTAGAGTCAGATATCACAAGAAATTTCTCAATTTCTCTCTTCTCAGCTGTATTGTGTATTTAAAAGTGAAACGCAGGACATACTAAGCAGAAACACAGAGTGGAATTGTACCTGTTGTCAATTTGTACCATTACTGGATACACCTGTGACTTGCCTTGTAATTCAGTAGATATTCAGCATTTTTTTACAAAGAGGGACTGTTAGTAAACACCTCCCTTCCCCAAGCAACAGCACTTCAACATGCAACAGAGTAGTCAAACTCAATTTATTGGTACAACTGATCATATGGCTTTAAATGGCTGGTGAGGCCCTGGCACAGGGTGCCCAGAGCAGCTGTGGCTGCCCCATCCCTGAAGTGTTCAGCGCCAGGTTGGACAGGGCTTGGAGCCACCTGGGATAGGGGAAGGTGTCCCTGCCCATGGCACGCCAGTGGAATGGGATGGGCTTTAAGGTCCTTCCAACCCAAACTGTTCTGGGATTCTGTCAGGGTTACAAAAGCCAGGGAAAGAGATTACTTGTGTGGACCGTGGGGGGATGTCAAACACTGGTATTGAGCAAGTTTTAAGAATTTTGCATGGAATCCAGCTCATGGTGGGAGCTGTATACAGCGATCTTTAAATTCCAGAAGACATTTTATGACATCTTGGAGCAAACAATAAAAAGACGTGTTTCAAACTTAAGGGTGATAAAAAATAGCAAAACTCAGTTCAAAAATTAAGTATCTTTATTTGACACTTTTAGAAAATTTTTAGTTTTAAACTAAAACAGACTAAAGGAAATTCCAGTGTTTTTTAAAAGCAAAACAGAAGGAAAAAACCAAACAACCGCAATTTGACTAGCTGACCAGTAATTTTCAAGTTTGTTTTCTTTGATTGTATCTATACATGCCTGAAACAGGCTTCATTACTCCACAGAAAATTCACTCTGCAGAAACCCTTGGGATATTTCTCATCTCTTTGTCCTAAGAGTCTTCCATCCCCGTTAATTTTGAAATAGGGTTTTTTCCATGTTACATCACAGAAGGAAAGCTAATCTACATCTGGTCACTGGAAATCCTATGTATTACAATGTATTTACATATATAAAAATATATATACTATGATGTGCTGTGCAATTGGACACAAGGCTGTAATTCAGTCAGAGGGAGGGCTGGTATCAAAACCATAAAGATCCATACAGACATAGGGTGGGAAAAGGCCACCCTGACTGAATTTAAACTCTGATGCATGTACTATGGTAAGACCTACAGTTTTGGAAAAACAAAAATGTTTGCCAGAAATGTCTTTTACTACTTGGAAACAAACTTGCTTTTTCCCTTGGTCTTCACAATGGCTCTCTCCTACTGTCAGCACAGGAAGGGATCAGTAAGGTGACACAGTCAGTTCTTTGTTACTACTTGCAAACAATAACAGCAGAAAAAATATCTTGTACCATAGATATAACATACTTGTATCATAGACAAAAGTCACAAAATTACTGATTTATCTATCCTTGCAGATATCATGCAATATGCACAATTTTGCAAGTCATCAAGCAGTAAATGCTACATCTTCTGCAGCCTGTGTGAGGGGAGAGGGACCCTGTTCCCATGGAGAATCGACAACCCCACAATCAGCTACAGCTGTGGAACTGATCCACGTGGTGTATGCCATTGACAGACTGACTGATAAGGTAAAGGAAATACAAGATAGGAACCAGGGAATCCGGGAAGGACATTCATTTTATCAGCATTACTGACTACATCCTTACAGAGGACTAAATTCCTCATTCTTTACGTCCCATCTGCACTTCATTTCCATAGCTTGTTTGTTTGGAAGTAGTAGCCCCATGCAGGAAGAATACGCCAAGTAAGTTTTCATACCAGTCTCCTACACTGGCCAACTTTCTTAGCTGTTCTTTTTTTTGGAGGGAGGGGTTCTTTTTTAGTGTGGGTTTCTTTCGTTTTTTTCTCTCTAATTTTTAAAAATTTTATTAAGGGGCCAAACTGCATAGAAGATCTTAAAACAGCAAAAAAATATAATACATTGGATCAAGAGAAAATCTTTCCTTCAGTACCTGAAATGAGCTTAAAGTTTATTCTTCATGCGTACATATGTACAGTTAAACAGATGCATTTGCAAGCGCTAAAATTAACAATCTTTTAGTTTGCACTCTTCTTAACACTATCCTACATACTACTATTTGAACACCATTACAAAGTCCTTCCACAAAGACACCAGACACTTAAGACTGTTCTACTGATAATGTTACCTCCAAGAATCAACTTCCTCTCTAAAGGCAGCTACGGTTAAGCATTCAAGAAACGAGCACTAAGCAAATGGGTCTTATCTCATAAATCATCTTTATACTGCTTGAAATTTTTGCTTCCAGCCTCCCACCAATCCAGACCCAAAGCACTTCTGATTCAGTTTTAGTAAAGTAACACTAGCGGGGGTCACAGGGGGCTTGTGGGTTGCTGGCAGGTTATCAGACCCCAGTTCCTCCAGCCTTTAAGGAATAAGGTCAGTAATGAGCAGAGCATCCATGGGCAGGGATGTAAATTCAGATTTTTCTTAGGTTTTGCTTTCCTATTTTGCTAGGCGGAAAGTACCAGAGCTCATAGTTCCTGACAGTGACTAGGATCAACGAGGTTTCATGTGTTCAGCCCTGTGAGGAATGCAGCACGTGGCCCAGGCCCCAGGCTGAGCACAGGGGTCAATTCCCTGTTTCATGCCTTTCATACAGTATCAGGAGTGCATTGTGACACAGAGATTCCTTCTTGCTCTCCCACAACCAGTGCTGGCTCTATGAGAGTTTGAGTCAAAAGGTCGCTGGAGAAAACAAGTGGCAAAGTATGAGCTGAAGAGAAATGGGCGGCATATTCACCCCAGCACAGGCAGACCACTGCACTAACTGGCCATCAGAACAATCAGCCTGTTTCCCATACAGGCTTGCTGCCAACTTAGGGTCTGCTGTAACATCTCTGATATACATTTTTTGAAGTCTCCACTACTGATTATGAAAACAGGAGATTAGGATCCAAACCAAATCAAACTATGCCACTGTGGGTTTTTATTTTGTCAAACTAAACCTGAATCACTGTTTTGAAGGCTTTGTTTAACATAAATGGGAGCAACTTCAGTCAGAGCAGAACAATAAAATCCTCTTCTGGTTCCTTGCTGGGGAATGCATGTAAAGGACTGTGCTCCTCCCCAAACATCACCAGCTTCCCACCATCCCAGTGTTCAAGGCTTGGATCCACAATGGAGAAGTGGCAGGTTTGTGGCAATTTCCTGACTACAGATGTTTGTTTCAGATGAAAAGAGCTATTTCTATCCTTACCAAACCTCTGGCTTAAGGAAGAAGTTACTGTATTGGAAACAACATCAGATACGACTCTTGTGTGCAACCTTACCCCAAGGGTCGGGCTCTAGGAAACCTTGCTGGCCTCACTGCACCGACTGAACAGGGTGTTGCTGCTCGTGCAAAGTGTCACATTCGCAGGGCTGGAGATCTTTCAGCAGCACTTCACTATGAGGTGTTGGCTGTCTGCCACTACAGGGCTCCTACCAGCCCAAGCCACCAATTTTTTTAGGAGTTATGACAGAATCTTAGAATCACAAAATGGTTTGGGTTGGAAGGCACCTTTAAGATCATCTCATTCCAGCACCTGCCATGAGCAGGGATGCCGTCCACTAGATTCAGGTTGCTCGGGGCTACATCCAGCCTGGCCTTGAACTTCCAGGGATGGGGCATGAGCTGGTGATGAGCTGGTTTTTGAGACCATGTCTCTACATATTTTCAGCTGACCAGTATTTACAGGAAACACTCAAAGTCAGTTCTCAACATGCAGTGCATGTCTGTCAGCAGGAAGCAGTTCTCAACCAAAAAAAATCTAGCTTGCAGATCATCTCAGTTTCTCAGAGACAAACAGGTGGATGAATTTTGCCATCTGGAGCTAAACTTGCATGCTGACATGCAGAAAAATATTATGAGAAAACTGGATAAACTGTAACGCCACCTTCACCTAAGGAAGGTGGCTCCAAATAGTCGTAGGAGCATGTGCACCTGTAACCCCTGGCTGCTGGACTCACCAACAGCTTCTGGGAGACAGAACCAAGCCTGAGCCCCTGAATCACAGGAAATTAAGTCCTCTGCTAGTTCCTGAAATTATAGATGATTGTGTACAGTAACTAGTTCCCAATTCAAGAAAATCCAATTTAAACACATTTTTCATCACCTATCACTAATCTACAGATGACAAAATGTCACCTGTACTCTACGTAATTTGAATATTTAACTGCAAAACTGGAAAAGGTAGAACCCTCAAGAAGAGCACATAATTGATAAATAGAGATGATAGAGAGGATCAGTGAAAAGAAAGTTCTTTTATGCCAGTGCCTAAAGGAAGCTTCTGGTAGCACATAAAGCTGTCTTGTTCTGAAAATGTTCCAGGGTGCCAGAAGCAATTCAACAAATTAAACATAGACAAAAAAGGGTAAAATTGATGTGGTTTCTCTCCAGAGGATTTATCACTTTTAAGTAGCAGAAAACACAGTCTTTGTATCACAAGAGCTGAACTGTCCATCACAGCAGTTACAGAACACCCTGACAGCATTCATGATATACAAATTAAGTATTCCGGGATAAAGTTCACGCTATAACATCATCAAACCCCAGGAATCCTGACCCTCAGACTATACCTGGACAGGTAGGCCCAGGCTTGTTGGCTGGCCCCAAATGCCAGTGGCATGAATTGACTCTGGTTGGTGTGGTTCAATTCTCTCCTCGCAGAACCAAAGGAGCTCATGCAGTGGGCACTGCCCTATCCTGCTGAGCCCCTGACCTGTCGGCCACTCCTAGATTTTTCTTACCACCAGCGCTAAAATTTCCTTATTGTAATTTAAGTCTATTAATTCTAATGTCATCCCTACTTGAAAATGACAAATTGTTTTCCCAATTTGCAGCAGCATTTCAGATTTTTGGATATTTATCATGCCCTTAGGTCTTCTCTTTGGAGTAAACTCTTCCACTGCCTTTCTTGTCCAGTGTCTCCTCACACTTTCTGAGTAATGTTCAGTTTTTTATCCTCCCTCTCTTCACCCTACCCAGCACCACTGGCAAAAACCTAAACTGAAAAGCTGTTAGTGCAGCTCTGTTCTTTGTGTCCTGCCCCAGTTGGGAAACCACACGCAAGATTAAAATACCTAAAGATTCATTGTTCCTTGCTGCTGATGTTTTCTGGACCTCTGACCATAGTTCCTGTCCTCATTTGCCCTAAGACACAGCCCTACATTCCTTTTAAAACATCAGAGATAATACTTGTAATGGAAAAAAGCACCATCTCTGCAGGCTTTGGATGAGTATTTGGATCTACTGGTATGTCTGTATTTCACACTTGTGTCAATGTGCTGCATGCCAAGCATGCCAAGCATTGATAATCATTAGCTGTATACATTGCTGCTTAGCCAGCATATTCAGCCCTCAGTGTACTGCAAATAACACACCAAATGACGAAAGCACGTACAAAATACTCTGTTTTGTTCATGGACAGCCAATGAAGCTGCTGTTAAAAAGAAGCATCATACAGCCTGTGTAGTGCAAGGAACCAGAAACACATACACAGCCATGAGGCTAAAGACAAGAACAAAAGTACCGGATCTTGCACTAAAACAGCACATGCGAGCTTTAACTTCAAGGCAACACTGTTCTCAAACACCCAGTACTGGCTTTTTCGAAGAGCGGCAGGTAAATTCACAGCATCTCCCAAGGCAGATTAATTCATTACTGACTGCAGCCACAGTCTGCAAGCTCACAATGCTGTTATTTCAGCACAGGCTACTGGCTGGGTTCTGCCTGGCTCCACAGTCAGTGCCAGTTTCCAGCATACTCAGAAGTCACCAAGCACTACCATGGTAGTCATGATCTGTTCCCAGTTGGAACAATGCATCAGGAATGCAAAAACCAAAGCTGAAACACAGAAATGTTTGTGGCTGAAAAATACTGTCAAGACATTCTTAACAACAGCTGAGGAGTACTGTAAGGAAAGAGCATCCTCTGAGGGAAAAGCGTGACCAATTATCCAAGACCATGGAAAATGTTCGAGAAATTTGGAAATGAACAGTTTTCTAAACAAACTTTTCTATGAAACATGTTAACAAACCTTTTGGAAAAAAGGCTGTGCTGCAGATTTTCCGTTGTCTGGAATCTGTCCAAGTTTAGAGAAATATTAAATATTTTCAAAAGTGTAATTCTTACGTATGTGGATGTGCTTTTATTAGTGCCCCTGGTAAAAACAGAATATATTTTAAAATCTATTATTTTCTGTTTCTTTTTTATATATTTCATTTAAAATGGTCTTCATTTGTGACAAGAAAAATAAAATCCGCAAAATTTAAAGAGGGTTTGGGATACTTTTCTCTTGTCACTCTCAGTAAAGTCTTTCATATTCCATTCTACCTTCAGCTGCATTTGGGCAATCCTTAAGGAGGGAACAGACCAAAACAAACACTTAGGGAAGGAATCAGATCCTCACTATTGTGATCTAAAGAGTCAGGTTTTCTCAAATGGATTTTTGTTTTAGTGGTGTTGGTTATTGTTGGGGTTTTTGTGTTTGTTTGGGGTTTTTTTTGACTAAAAGAAATGCTTCCCCTGAACACATACAAGTTCTCAGGAACACAACCCTTACTGAATTTCTAGACAGATAAGGCTTAGTAAGAGAGAGAAATAAACAAGAAGCCCATCAACATTATTTTTAACATTAATATTACTTTCATTACTTTAAATATTAAAACTCAAGTTTGATGTGGAATGTGTATCTGAAATCATCAAATAAAATCAGAGTCAGTCACATTGAACTAATATGCATATTTTCCTATACAACATTAAGTTTTAAATTAAGCTGATCAGGGAGGTTTTTTAAAGATAAAAAAAATACAGCCTTGGTTTTTGACGGAAGCAATTGCACTGCCCAGGATCAGGGTCTGAACAGTCACAGCCAAACTGGAGCACCACAGTCACCTGATTTGTACAGTACTGAGATAGTAAAAATCTGTAAATTGTTGCCATTTCACATGCTTTAACTGGAGGTACTGCACTGAGAAGCTATTTGATTTTTTTTCGGCATTCTTTGTTTTTTGGAGGAGAAAAGTCACTCTTAAAAATAGATGGAAATTCCCCAAAACCTGAGGTGAAGCAGACCTGTCCAGAATTCAACTGTGAAACACCTACGAGTTCAGTGTGACCAGTTCTTCTGTTTTAACTGAGCTATGAACAATCTGAGAAATAAACTGTTTCCTAACCACACAGGAGAACAAATGCTAAAGTACACTTTCAGGTAGATGGGAGTACCTGATGCTTCATCATCAGAAAGCTACTGGCTTTTAAATATGTAGAAAGCTACTCCAAACAACATTATGACTAAGAGATGATCAAGGCAAAAACCAATAGAACTTTGAGTCAGTCTCCAACTTACCTTGCTATTTGTCAAGTTCATTATTTAAACACAAGATTGCTTTCTTAATTTCATAACCATACTCACACAATGACTTAAATTAAGGCATAATCCATCTGATTGAAGTTTTCAGTAAAATGTTTCTGTTGATTTTTATTAGTAATAACTGGTTCAGGTTACTGCTGGCCAAAGTAACGTCCATTAAAGAGGAGACTGAAAACCAGATCACTTTAGTACTATCTTCCATTAGGGCAATTTGTAAATTAAATGTAGTGTTGGCCATTGGACTCAGGAAGCCTTCCAAAAAACTCAATAAATCATCCTATCAGACAAGGTTCAAGGCTTTAAGCAGGAGCTGGTAAAACTCTGAAGCCAGAGTGTGGTTTTAGAGAAAGCTGCTCACATTCTAGAGAAAGAATGCTACCACTGCCCACAGAAGATATCATCCAAAAAGCACAGGGCAAACTTTTGGAAGACCTAGCTAAAAAGACAATGGCTGATATTTAACAGACAGACTTGAAGAGAGAGCCCTTCAATTCAACATGCCAACTGGAGACTCTCAATTTAACAGCAATGCCGCTGATTGCATCACTGCGATAATACTTTTGTAAATGTAAATACTTTACTTTGGGCTCTCAAATACTCTAGAGTATTTTTTCCATGCAATCTGGAATCGTATCCAAGGATCCTATTATACTTCAATTTTCTATTTCAGTTTTTGTGTGAAGTGTTTGAGGCTTTCTGGAATTGCAACTGAAGTGCAGAACAGACTCCTCTGATAAAGCCAAATATACTTAGATGGAACAAGTAATACCCAAATCCTGTCATCTTTCTATGTACAAAAGCTGATGCATAAAAGACTCAATCATGGTATACAGGAAAACACACAATTTCAGGAATATGAAGTAAGACCAGCTGCACCCTAAAATTTTTGAATTCACAAATTCCTTCACGATGTAGCAAGAGATGCAAAATAATAAGTGAGATACCAGGCTCATTCCAGAACTTGTCAGAGCATGCTTTGGCGACTCTTGGGACAAAGACGAAATACGACTTAGGCAGTTGGTAAGTTACTGAGCAGCAAGGAGCTTTAAATCACAACTGTCTCTAGCACCATATGTGCTCTGCTGGGCATGAAAAAACAGACTATTTTCTTCAGAATTAGAAATTACAATTATATTCCTTGAATGAACAACAAAGAGAAGCTCAAAGCCCCAAACATAAGAACGTTTGCGCTTTAACATTTTCCCAATGAAAATACTGCCTGTTAAGCTTAATATAGTGCTACTATCTATTTTTTTAAACCTATTTGGCTTGTATTTTATTTCTAAACATTCCTAATATGCATTTACTTCCAGACAGCATTCTGTGACCAACCCTGTTTATTATCAGAGCCCTTAGAGTTCACATGAATGCTTAGAGAGCTTCCTGGAGCTCTACTCATCCTGCCTCTTAAACTAGACTAGTAGCCCAGGTACCTAGAAGTAAAAACAAAGACAAAAATGTTAAGAGATGCATTTAATGCACCATGGTAGCATAAAGCCTTTTGGAGTAATGGTAATTTAACCATTCTCTGTGTTTCCTGAATGTCAGTTTATAATAACGCATTCCCTTGTATCAACAGCTTTGACAAGTCAGGAGAAGTAAAGTAAAAGGTGACAATACGGAAAGTGCCAAAACAAAAAAAAAACCCCGTGTTTCTCTCAAGTAAGCATTGTAGCAGACTCATTCAATGCTTTTCCTCCATGTTAACCATGTTAAAGCAGCGAAACAGCCACACAAGCACAGAGTACTGAGTAAATAAAGACTCCTGATGCTACCCTGCTATAATGCAAATGGAACAAATGGTCAAAGGCATTCACTAACAGTGATCACTGAAACCCACACATCAGAACTCCTGGAGAGCACCATATTTCAGAAAGATGTTTTAAGTGTATAGCTGTACCAAAGCTGGAGACAGAACATTCCTTGTTGGATTTGATGATCAGACTCCCAGTGAGGTTCCTCAGTGAAAGCAAACCCTACTAAACCAGTCCTGAATACATACTGGTTTTATATAGATATGTTTGTGAGGGAAGGTAAGGAGTTCTTATCACATCACTTATTCCAACTGGTTTTGTTCTGCATTTAGGCATTTGCTTTCGAGGCCATCCTTATTCTGAGCAGTTGGTTCCTCACTCTGGGCAATAGAGATTTCTGACTGGTCTGTCTTTGTGCTGATATTAGCCAACTCCTCTTCAGCTGAGGCAGAGCCGTGCAGCTCCTTCATGTGGAGGGTGGGATTGGTCATTTGCTCTGTGCCTTGTTGAGAGGCTGGTACACTGCTGTCTTTGGGAAGCTGAGGGCAGTTGACAGGAGCTATCACCACAGGAGGCTGAGGTAGGTCTTTCTGTAAATGGAAGATCACAGTCAGAATGATGGAAAACAAGAACTATTGTGTCCAGTTATCCGAGGTAATGGTCATACAAGATGAAGGAAGATTAAAGGTCCATCATCTCTGTTATCATTCTCCAGACAGATGCATACAGTTATCCTTTCTTTGTGTTTTATAGGACACCAGGGGAATTTTTCCTCCCAGAAAAGTGTTTGCTTTCTGAGTAATTGTTCCTCACCAGTTTCAGATGTGCTCTGCTGATAAGGCAGCAACAGGCACTTGGTCCTTGGCCACTGTCCAGTTCTGCCCACCTTTACTATCAGTGTAAAAGAACTGGCAACTTTTACATAACATTTCAGATGATCTCAAATATTTCTCTAAGAATTAAATTAATTTCTCTAGTGGAAGCTTGTGAAGGTTAGCCCAAATAGTTCAACAATAAAACAAAACTCACTGGGGGAACTTCTAGCTTGATAGATTTGGCCTTCTAGTAAGCATGCAAAAACTAAAATCATGCATCATGATAGAAATTATTCCTTTTTGAATCAAGTTAATTTCACTTGCAGCACAGTGAAACAAAGTGATAATTTACTATACTGAACTACATTTCCACCTTCATAAACAGTAAGCTATGAAAAAATATGAAGAAAATATTTTAAGGGTATATTTTATATAGTACCAAACCACACATTTTATATAATATTGTAACCTTTTACTACTACTGATACTTCCAAAAGAGATTAAACAAGTAACATCTGGGCAGAATCAAGGATAGACGAGGTCTACTTTACTTTTCACTAGTCTGATTTAAGTGACCATAAACATTGCAAAAACCAGAAAACCTTACTGAGGCAAAAAAAAAGTACGTAAAAAAGCAAACAATCAAGCAAAACCAAAATCTTTGTGTTTGTGTGATAATACTGCAATATTTTACTCAACTTTAATTCTAGTTAGGTTTTTATAATATTAGTATTTCCTGAAGACACCACTCATATCAAACTGGTATTCACCGCAAAGCCGCTGCCCGTCCAGAACATGGCAAGCTCTCTTCTCCAAAGGGCCACCGCGAAGCTGGTGAGGAGAGTACAGGGCACCAAGTAGAGGAGAGCAGGCTGGCCCATCTGCATCAGTGCCAAGGCAACAAAGGTCACAAGAAGGCCTATGCCATATGCTGGAAGAAAACAAACCCAGCCAAAATCAGTTCAGATATAGCTTTGCTCAAGTACAACTAAATAATTAGCTAAAGGAGCATTCTCACTGGAACTTTTTTCAAGTAATATGTAAAATATCTCCAGAACGTTTTTCAGGCCTCTTTAGAGAGAAGCATTATTCACACCATGTAAACCTGGAATACTACAGTTTTTCTATTGATAATAACATGTGAAAGTAGTGTGATTGGCCTAGTCCATACTGTGCAATTAAATAATTACCTTAAGCAAAATAAATATATGAAATATTGTGCCTCATATTATATTTATGAATTCAGCAGATACAGACAAATATTTTGACCATTATAATGTGCTTCTTGTTCGGGTTGGCTTTGGCTGTTTCTTACTATCCTGCCACACAGCTAAAAAAAAAAAAAACCAGCTTGCTTTAGGTTATACGTTTTTATTACTTTCTATTTAATTTCTGCAAAAATGTGGCAACATTTATTTAGTAGAACAGAAGCAGCTTGGATCTCGTAATTATTTTCAATTACATTTTCAAGACAATGAAGTTAATCCAACTGATTTTTCTTCAGAAGGTGAAGAAAGACACTGAGGGGCTGGAGTGTGTCCAGACATGGGAATGGAGCTGGGGAAGGGTCTGGAGCACAAGGAGCAGCTGAGGGAGCTGGGGGGGGCTCAGCCTGGAGAAGAGGAGGCTCAGAGGGCACCTTCTGGCTCTGCACAACCCTCTGACAGGAGGATGCAGCCAGGTGGGCTCCCAGGGAACAAGAGACAGGACGAGAGGAAATGGCCTCAGGTTCTTCCAGGGGAGATTTAGATTGGATATTAGGCAGAACTTTCTCCCCAACAGGGTTTTCCAGTCCTGGCACAGCTGCCCAGAGCAGTGGTGGAGTCCCCATCCCTGCAGGGATTTAAAAGACGTGTGGATGTGGCACCTCGGGACATGGTTAGTGGTGGGCTTGGCAGTGCTGGGGGAATGGCTAGACTTGATGACCTCAGAGGGCTGTGATTAGAATACTCAGTAACTCCTTACAGTTCTTGAAAATGTTTTTTTGGGAGGGCACATTCTGTTATTATTGAGAGTTCCTTATACTGAGTTAAAATATTTCTTATTGTTTCTTATTGTGATTTAAGTCCATTGCCTCACATCTTATGAGCACACCTGTAAGAAAAGTCTCTCTGTCTTCTCTGCAGTCTCCCATTAGGTAGCTGTGGACAGCAACAGAATCTCCTCTTTGCCTTCTCTTCTTTTACAACCCTGTGCTCCAGCCCTCTGCCATCCTGACGGTCTCCGCTGGATTTACTCCAGTATGTCAATGTCTGTCTGGCACCAGAGATCCTGGTTAAGACTCAGTCTCACTCCCCTCATAACTGCTGCCTCCATCTCACTAACTCAGCCCTGTACTTAGCTCATTCTCAGTGCTGCAATAGCACACTGCTGACTCTTTATCAATACTACATTTTTCTGTTTCTGCAAACACACTTTGAATGTACCAGATAAGACAACAATTTTGTTTTAGTATATATGAGAGACAATGATTTGGAACATCGAAATAAAAGCATCTATCTGCTCCCGCTAGAAGTGTTCATGAACTTAGGTATTGTTTCAAAAGAATTTCTAAAGAAGTTGTTCATGACAATTTCTCATGAAATTTACTGCAAGCATTGGCAGTCTTTGCTAGCAGAAGTACATTGTAAGAAAGACAACAGGAATCTGTCATATCCTGTTCATCAGTAGTATTTAAGTTCATGGCACGTAACTCTGTGGATTTTACAAACTAAAGAAGAAAACTTATCTAGAGGTGTTATAGTCATCATAATAAAATTCCCTGCATCATAGGTCATGGATTTTTAGCATACACAAGAAGTTAAGAACAAAGTCGAAGGGTGATATCCCTGAACCTGAATTCTCATGCACAATGAACTCAAAGATTCATGAATCAAGAAACCAGAATGAGTAGCTGAGCACATGTAAAGATAGCGTAACTGCAACGGGTAGAGTGAGACCCTTGGCAGTCACGGTAACAAGAAGCTCCCCTTTCGTAAGGCAGACAAGTCAGCTCAGAAAAGCAACATCAGCTAGTTTGGTGATGGAAGATCTAGCCTTGAAAGCACTTTGCTAAATATTTATGTTTAATAATAAAAGGAGGAACAGGACAAAACCCCTGAACTTTGCCATGCAAGACTGATGACATGCTTTTAGAGGGAGCCACTTCTGTAGGTCTTGTGTTCAGGTTGCACTGTGGTACGTACCTATTGTGCAGGCTACAAAATAGACTCTGGATGACTGCACCTGAATATCAAATCTATGGCAATAGGCTACCAGTAAGCCTAGGAAAGAAAAGAACAGTTACGATACGCTTTCAACCTAGTCACGCACTACATCATAGAAACAAAACCATCAAACCAGCTAGGAACTTTCAAGAATTTTTTTTCCCTCCCCAAAACATCGTTGGCACCCTGTGTTTAAGCACCATGACAACATATCCAGGAGGCTCCACGATTTACAAACCAGTTATCTGATGGCACAAGCCCTACGTATTGGAAGCACTCCAAAAGTAAAGTAACAGCTACAAACATGCAGATCATAGATAAAAATGTCATCCCATCCCTACTGAACATTTGTAAAAATACAGCGTTCACAACAAGAGCAAGAGTAAGTTCAGCCCTTCAAGCTGCTATTGAAGACAGTAGAATTTTATGGTTAATGACTATGCCTGTTGCAGGTTAGGGGGAGGAGGGGAGACTAATGGGGATGACACAGTTCGTATTTCTCAAAATACAAGAAAATAAACGAATGATTTCTCAGAAGAAATCTGAAAGCCAGAAGGTGCATAATTTTTTCACCTGCAGTGAAGGCCAGGGATACTTCTACATACTATCTAAAATCAAATTTAAGAGACAGTGTGGTAGAAATACTGGATGTAGTGTGACTAACAGTTAGGAAGTTTTGAGTGGTCAAGCATCTGTACTTAAACCATGGGCAAATGGACAAATAATTTCCTCTATCACCACACTATTAAAGATGCTTTATAGTATAGAATCAGTTGCTAAATCAACTCCTGCAATTTCTCTACATTTCTTGACATCACTGCATGTGAAACGGAACCATAAGACTAATGTGCATTTTTCTTGTTGAAAAGGTGAATAGTGCACAAAAAACCCTACACTTAAAAATTTATCAGGTTTACAGTAGTCAAATCAAACCTACCACTTGAAGCAGAAGTACAAGAGGAATAAACTAATGTGACAATGCAACACGTAAAATTCTTAACATGCTAAACAATACCTGGAACTAAAATGTCTCCAAATCCTAGGAGAGAAAAAGGCCTGTCACATAGAGCCAATGGTGAGGAATTCAGTCGTGGAACCTTCAGGACCATTGGGAGCTTGGAATGAGAGAGACATGTCTGATGAAAAGCACAGTGACACTGCCTACCAGAACTTGTTCCTGTTGTACTCAAACTGCAGGCTTCAAATACAGCAAATGTATCTTTTCATACGTTCAGTACATACAATATTACTGACAACTAACAAAATGCATTTAAGATGGGAGTGATGAAATACTTTCTAAATACTATGTTAATTTCAAAGTCCTCACATACAATTGGGTATCAACTCTGCTTTAACGGCAGGTATGTAAAAAACTTAGGTAAGCTGCTACATGCATAAGAAATAATAATTTATACAGTTCATTTACCTGGGTGCAATAAAAGTCTCGAAAGAGCAAGACATGAATAATTTTAAAAAGTCATTTTTCAAATCACTTTAAAACTCTTCCCCACCCCCAGTGTTTCTATTTATTACATAATTTGCAATGTGAGGCACAGTATGCCATGGTCCATTGCAAACCTGTATTCTCTTTATTACAGTGCATTAAAGAAACTTTATTTTCTTTTTTCTTTTCTTATATTAGTGCCAAAATAATTTTATCTATTTATACTTTCATTATTGTTTCATACAACTCATTCTGTGCATAAAGTTGAATCCGAAGGGGTACTAAAGGGGTACAGGAGAGAAGAACAAAAGAAGTCAAAGAAATGAGCATGGACTGTATGGATTGATCCATGTCCTGCAAACAACTATTTTCTTTGCTATTTTCCCATGTGACACTATTACATTGACTGCTGAAATAGATCCAATTAATCCTTAAATTAACAAAACCAAGTTTTCCCACAGATTAATTTTTTTGTTTTGCTCACTATATCTCACTGTCTCCTACATCTCACATACTTTCCTCCCTGAGTCAGCCATATCTTGTAAGGTGTTCATGCAATTGGCTGCTGTCCAACGGTGCAAACCCACTGAACTCTGACTTCTGTTTTCTTCTGTCTCCAATTTGTGTTCCTCTCCTCTACCTATAGCCTCAGCTTTTCATAAAGCAAATGTCAAGAAGGGGGAAGGAGGGGAAAGAGACAGACTGAGTATATGTTTTATCTCTTTAGGAAAAGATGCTTATGCTTAATTAGCAGCAAGTTAATATTTACAGATGTGGTCATGTTTTTGTGAAGCTGAGCTAACCAGCTTTCTTATATTGAAACCATGTCAAAAAAAGATAAAGGAAAACCAAAGCTGGTGTGATGAACCACTACAAGTCTGCTTTGCTCCTCCAGAATAAACATTCAGGAGCACTTATTCCCACATTAAGCTCTTTTCAGACCAGCATCTCCATTTCAGCTTTGTGGTCTTGAATTTTAGAGAAGTTAAAAGTGTAATAGTTGCAAGTTAGTGCCAGATTTTCAGACAAAATGGAGTACCTTTTCATGAGTGGCAGAATCAGATGGGCCTGCAGCCACCTCCACCATTATACTCTCTCCAGTCTAAAGAAACAAATGGGAAAATTGTAGATTAGCACTTCACTCAGCAGCTCTGGGATAATTTAGGAACACACAGAGAAATGAGTCATTACACTTTGCTCTGTGGGCAGCAGGCAATAGAGAAGCATTTTACTTACCTTTGTTAGAAAAGGTGTGATAAACACAAAGAATACATCATACACAAAAAGAACCAGGAGGAGCAAGGTACAGCCCTGAAGGAAGAGACAAGATATTTGGTGTTTACACACTATGCATTAGCAAACAGCAAAGAATTAATAACTGGAAGGCTATTCAAAGAAAAAGCTAATGAAGACTAAAACAAGTCATCCATGTATTTTTCTTAATTCCTAAATATTTTAGATGGAGAAATAAGGTCTTGCACGCACCATATAAAAGAAAGTAATTCTTAAACACAAAATTACACATTAGTGTCCAAAATTCTTTATCATGTAAAATCTGGAAATGGTGCCATTTCAGTTTGCTGGGAAATATGAAGAAGCTCTGCACTGGAGGATGCCAGGCATAGCTTGAAACACTATATACCCATTTACTGGCAGTCAATACAAACTTATAGGTGAAGATAATTTGAAACAAGAGTTTGAAGAGTTGCTTAAGGGGCAACTAAATGACTAATACTGATTTTTGTCTTAGGATACTGACTAAGGTCAGAAAGATTTGAAAAAAACACTAGACTGATGCATTAGTTTATGTCAATTTGAAAACAAAAAACCCAAACCAATCAAAACAAAAACAAACAAAAAAGCCTCCAACAAAAAAACCCAAACACCAAACACATAAATAAATGGGTGGTGTGTGATTTACTAGTCAACACTCTATAGAATCTACAGAACAATCAGATGCCATTTATTGGTCTTCCTTATACTCATTGCATCTCTTTTTTCCATGCTACATATGAATGGAATTGCATTTCCAAGGCAATATACTCCATTATAAGTGACTCCTCTGTTCAAACACATACATGCAAACATCTTCTCTTTACACCTGTTTAACCTTCATACCTTAAATGTAGGCAGGCGAATTGTTTTCAACATGTAAAGACAGAAAGCAATTCCTAAAGCATCTTGCAGAACCCAGGCCCACCTTAAAAAGAGGAAAGTAACATTTTTGCAGGAAACAGCAGGAAAAGCAGACTCACTAAGGACCTGCTTGAGACAAAAAAAAAACCCCTTTATTCAAAGTACTTGCTTGAAATTGACATTGCTATCAGCATGAATTTGCACATCGCAAGTCGCTCTTCATCAGTCTGATAACTTTCCACAAAGAAGTGCCTGGGAGACGAGGGAAGAACTGTGCGATAGTGTCTATCTAGACTTCAGTATGGCTTTCCACTGACAATCTTCCATAAAATCCTCACAGAGAAACTGATGAAGTACAAGCTGAATGAGCAGTGAGGTAGACTGAAAATTGGCTGGATGAGGTCAGTGGATACCAAAAAGGGAAGTGCTGGGGTCCTTCGTATAGGTGTGCACCCTTGTGCGCTGAGGCAAATTTACAGCTGGGCCTGTTTCTCAATTGTGTTTTGCAAGTTTAATATAGGAGTGCTCTTTGCTTTACTCTCAACTTCTGGGGTCAAAGAGAAGTAGGATCTGAGATAAACAACACTAAGGTTTCCCAAAAATTGCTATGGTCTAGGTGCAATGAGAGATGATGCTGTTGGATCAGTATCTGTGCACTTGCTTTGTGCAGGAGACACTCAGGCCCACTCCAGCTCTGACGCAGAAAACGGATTTCCTAGTCCTAAAATATTTCAGCTTGGAACATCTCTATAGTACTGCTGTACTCCTCAGTCTGACACTTATCCCTCTAAAAGGTGTTTCAGAGTTGATGATTCCTGGATTTGAGTTCTGTCATTGGATGATCCACATGGAACACAGACCCCATGAAAGCAGAAACATGCATTCAAAGCACAAGTCAGACATCTTTGGTATCATCATCAGAAACACAAGCCAGCATTTCAGTTCCAATACCGAACCCCCGACAGAGGAACCAAGAAGATGAACACATCCTGTATACATGGGGAAATTGGAATATCTGGGAGTGAGCTAAGAGGTAAAAAACCCCAAACAAAAACCAAAACACAACACTCCATAAAAGATCCACCTCTAACAAAAATGGTAAGAACATGCTACAATTAGGTACCACAGCAGCACTGGGCATAGAGAATTACTGACTCATACAAGAAAGCTGAGAGAAACTAAAGATCTGACAATCTTACCAGTTCTTATTCTCATGAAGAAATAAGTTAGACAACCTGTGTTCAACTTTCCATACCTCTTCTGAAAAGCTGTCTTAAGTCAAAGGGATCAGAATACTGACTGGGACTCAGAGAAATTCAAGCTTAACAAGAGACAGTTTTCTGTAATTTAAACGATCAAGAAAAAGATGAAGTATATATGGAACAACAAAGAATTTCTGCCTGTCTGTACTTTTTTTTCCTGTCATTCCTAAATTATGGATACATGTAGACTTCTGTGGATGTCAGTTACTTATACTATAAAGTGTATTACAATTTTTAGCACAGAAACTAAAATGTACACTTACTGATCTTCGTTTCTGAAGATTCCCCAGACTATGCTGACAGAGATACAAAATACTGCCAAGAGCAACATCCGGATCTGGGGACGCTTATGAAAATAAGGCAAGTTGTTGTCTGGGATTCTGAAAAAGAAACACACCAAAGCTACAGTTGTCTATGTAGATACCCTCTCTTCCTTTATAAACATTTTGAAGCATGAAGCCACCTTTTAAACCCCACACCTACCCAACAGTGTAAAAACCTAAGTTTCCCTATTAAAATTTTGAAAGTTTACACATACCTACACTTTCCCAAGGGGAATCTTCTTACAAAGGGAGACAGACAACTGTAAAGACCAATCGAGGCAGCCAAGCAGAATATTCCTATTATAACATAGACTGAGGGGAAAAAAGTGTTAAGTCCAAGTAGGATAAGGCAAGAGATGCTTTTTTCATATCCTGGCTGAATAAAGAACAGACAGTCAGTAAGACTAAATGAGAAATAAGGCTTACATTTCAACAGTGAAAGGTAAATTCAGAGACTTCAAATGATTTACTAGATTCGTGCTCTTTAAGTATCCAGTTCTAGCTCATTTTACTCAGGTGTACTTTATGCAACACCTACTTTAACAAATCAAAACCTCTATCCTAATCTTCTTAAAGTAAGTCATAAGCCTCAAAGGCAACCTATGGTGAAGTATTTATCTTCTCTTTATAAGTATAGAGGAACATTATAAGGGAACATTAAAATTACTAAGTAGCAAAATGAATTAAAACAGATGGGATGCATGTTTCACTACTTCCTCAGAAATATGAAGATGGAAGTTCCAGTGCATTAGGCTCTCATGGGTTTTTTATCAATCTGAGGAGTGATCAATACAAAATTATAATCTTTATAAGGCTAAAAAAAATGATCCTTGATCTTGACTTCAAATTGAACAATAATAGAGACAAAAGAATAGGCCTGAGAACACCTTTAACAAAAATAAAAGGTGGAAGATACTAAGTCTGTATCTACTTAACAGGCTTTAACGTTTCAAAGAAGCTTTATGACCAACCTCACAAAAAGAAGGATTAGAAATCTACTCAGTGAGTTTTCTTACAGTATTTTAAATCATATTGGGATGAAGACACATGACAGAAGAGAGATGCTTCATTACTATTTTCACAATCAAATGTTCTTTGAACGATGGTAGCCTTGTGATATTGAAGATGTATCAATACAAATACAACCTTAAGAGTACCTAAGTGGTCATAGAAGAAATAAAGGAGGACGAGCATCGAGCAGCACATCACTACAAACACACAGATCATTATGGGAGTCACATCCACTGTTTCATCATCATGTTTCTCTGCCCCATCATCACGCTTGTGCTTCATGTACCTCCTGAAAGAGTAACATAGCTACCATCAGTTCATTCCTTCTGCAACGAAATACACAAGGACGCTGAACCTTCAGCAAAAAACACAAGGGGTTGAAAACACGTCACAACGCCAATGCCTGCTTTGATTCCCACTCAAGTCAGTGAACACCACATTTTCTATGGATGTACGAACATCAGCTATAACGCACTGCATAAACCAGTAACTGCTGCGTTAACTTATCTGGGGTACTATTTCATTCGCTAAAAACTCAACTGGCTCCTGAAAACTACCACCAAATAATTTGCTGACTTCAGAAGAAATCCTTAAATCAGGTTGTGTATACAAAATAAATGTTAGAAATAAGTGTGGCACAACGACCTTCTTCTCCCAACCCCACTTGCTATCATCATCATAAAATTTCATTTAAAAATTGGTAACAAACATAGCATATGTTAGCTACCCAATCAATTTGGTTTGCCCTATACCAGTAAAAAACAAATTTTATTTTTTTTTTATGAAGTATTTTTGTGGTGAATTTTTGCAAAAGCCCAAACAGGAAGCCTATTACTTAATAATTTTCTTTCTGAGCTTCTCAAATGTTTGATCTTTTGACATGGCAAAATACTAAAATGCTCTACATGCAATTTATACTCCAATGATTTCCTACAGTGATCAAACCAATGGAAGGCTCAGGGCCTTTCAAACATCACATCAGCATTTTACCATTCTGGCTACGCAGTCTCCTAACCTCACTAGCAGAGCTGCCAGGTGATGCCTACATAAACACCATCTGGTTTTTTTTCTGTGAAAAATAGAGGAAAACTGCTATACTGCATTCAGTTACTCACTTTTTCACATCTCTGCTTCCTGCCCAGTAGCCTCCAATTGCAACAGTCCCCACGGCCATGACAAAGATAATCACCATGTTGTAGTCCAGCACAGGCTCATTTGGTGCGTACATTGCTCCTTTCACTGAGCTGCCAAAACTCTGTGGAGGTAAATACAAGTTATGAAGGACATCCAAAAAGCCACCTTAGCAAAGGTTCACTTATTTAATTCTCATTAAGCAACCTCGGAATTAGGCTTTATTATAAACGCTTAAGAGCCATCTATTGGCTCTTCTATTAGTGATATTTATTTCCAGCACCAGGCTGTATTTTGATTTTATTCTAAAGATGAGAAATAACCTCCCAAGAGATTTGATTTTTTTTTCCAAAACATAATAATGCAATCTTCATGAATACACCCTCTACATATTCAAAGCTCTTAAGATGGACTTAATACTGTTGAGCAGTGACTCATTTACATGAGATAATATAAATGAGAGCTTTTAGTATCAAATTTACCTTGCCAATATCTAACATATCAGTATAGCTAAGCAGAGCCACAGGAATATCAATCTCTTCATACTGACTCCTATTACCTCCAGGAGGAACCTGAAAGACAGTTCAGACCAGGTAAGAATATATTTATTTCTGCAAATACTTCTAGTCCTTCAAAAGGGTTAGGGTTGCAAGTTCTGCTCCTGCTAATTTGAAAAATATTCTCGAAGGGAACTTAATGACAGCAAACACTCAACAGTGAAAATATATGCCTGTTCCCAGTAAAACAGAAGTAATGTAAGATTGTAACAGCAAAATTCAGCAACCAAATTTCAAGCAGTATCTTTTGCACATCAGGG
The DNA here is from genome assembly GCA_013397755.1 of Cnemophilus loriae. Taxonomy (NCBI): domain Eukaryota; kingdom Metazoa; phylum Chordata; class Aves; order Passeriformes; family Corvidae; genus Cnemophilus; species Cnemophilus loriae. The sequence goes on from VZTF01001974.1 coordinate 76,000, forward strand.
TCATGGGTTTATGACTGATGTGTGCCTCTAGTATTGACCAGGACTCAAACCTGTGAATTTTATTTTCAAAACTACTAATTGTACAAAATACATACTGTTGATGCTCCAGCTGAATCTAAAGCACTAGATTCAGTGTGGTAGTATGATGGAGTCACAAACCAACCTCATCCTTTGTCTCCAGTATTTCATTTGGAACAAGGGTAATTCTGAGCCCTTGACTGGAATGTCACATGAGCTCCATGCAGACTCTTCCTACTTAAATGAGTGCCTCTTGTTTCATCCATTCTTCTGTCGGATGTATGATTTCCACACATAACTATGCAACATATGTACATGCAGGAACACACATGCATTATTCATTTTTAAAGAGGACCATCGAATACCAGCAATGTGCACCGAAGACAGTATCTAGCGTCAGAGGAGTATCAGCAGCACAGAAAGATAAAAAGCAACTTACCAGTCTCTCCCTACTAACAATCAGCAGCCCACGAGCCCCATTTATCTGAGCAAGCCTCACTTTCTCATAGAAGGTGCAATTTCCTCGCATCACCATGGGGATTTGATTATTAAATCCCCCATCAGGTACATCAGAAGGAGAACACAAAACAGATGCTGTCTGATCCTGCAGTTGCAAGAGTGACTGAAAAAAAGAAATTAGTTAAATACATATATATAACATAAAATGATAAAAGAAGTCAAGAGCAAAAGCCAGAGTTTCTAAAGAGTAATTTAAAACTTTCCAGTAATGGAGTGGTAGAGTATTCTCAGAGCAACATGAAAGCTGAAACAGTGCTGCCTTCTCTGTTATGTAGGGTCCTGCCTTATTTCACCTTATTGTACAGAATTCAGCTGATAATAAAATTTGAGATACGACCTCCACTTTCATTTATTTTCTTCAGCATTGTTGCTGTTCTGATGCACACAGCCAGGATGTGGGAGGAGTACAGCAGTTTTATCTTTGCTGGGGTGGCAGAGTGTCAGGCTGGGATGATGGAGGGTATGAACAGCTAGAAACCAAAACACAGGCTGGGGAAAGTACAGAAGCATAGGCAATAAAAATAAACTTCTACATTGAAACCTACCGTACCCAGCGAGCTGAGATTTTGCATGCCAAGTACTTGAATACTGGATTCTAAGCTACTTCTCTCACCACTTGCGATCCAGAGGTGTTGCAAGCCTGCTCCAATTCCTTAGTTTTGGCCCTCCTCAGACCCAAAGGCATCTAATCTGGTGTGTTTCAACAGGAACATCTCAAAAACACTTCAAGGTTTTAGAAGTAACACTGGCGCAAATTGTTCCTTGCAAAATCTGAACAACCAGCAGCATCTTTGCCCAGTTCTATCTGCAAGTTACCTGAAAACTGCAATTATCTACCAAACAACCAAGCTGTACTAAGAGAAGCAGGTCTCAGCCCTTGCTGAGGTGAGCTGTTAGATTTGAGAAGAGTCAAGGTAAAGTTTTAACCTGAAAAAATGTCACATGGAACAATTTGTATTGGAAATCCAGAGGTACATGATATACAATACCTGTGTAACAGACTGCTGTTTTAAGAAGGAAAGGGAAGTGTCAGGCTGACACTAGCTTCAACCTTATTCAGAAAACCGCTGTCTCCAGTCTGACCTCTAGAGACAGTGAAATGCTCCTTCCCACACTTCTTTGTTGTCCAAGTTTCAGAGCACAGAGCACAACACAAATGCAGAGTGAGCTCAGAGTGGTGCACTGCATTGCCTCAGTTAATGATCTGTACCGCTGGAGTACTGAAGGAGGAGGAGCGAGAATGTGAAAGAGGGGAAAAGCAGGAAAGAACCAAGGAAGGAGACAGGGATAGGCAAGGGATATAGCATACACTACCCAAGTGTCTGTGCAAGCTATTCTGGACTATATCGGCTCCCGCAGAGCTACTGAGATATGACTCTAGTGAATTTTTATGAGACTGATTTAAACAAGATGTCTACACTAGAGTCCCAACTCTCATAAATACTACAGTCAGTCATGCATGTGCTGATTCACATTACACAGTCAGGGCAAGTGCAAGAGTTTATTAGCTGAGTCTATACAAGGCAAAGGCAACTATTGATGTATCTAGGGACTAATCTACAGTTGCAATAAATCCACCAGAAGTAACTGAGACTTGCCTATACATTGGTAAGGAACGCTAATAATTCTGTGGGGCACTCAACTGGCTGAATAAAATTAACCAAGTATCAGTCAACTACATCTTCCTCTATTAGTAGCTCATTCAAAGTGCATTTGCTGACTTCATCATTCAGTGCCAGTAACTTTTTCTCACAGAAAAGAGTGAGAAAAGAGTGAAGAATTTACTCAATTTTCAGCTCATACAGCTTTGGATAATGCAGCAAAAGCTCGGCACAGTTTATGACTACTTAATCTTACACTTGACACTGAGAAAGCACTAAAGGCCACAGTTCACTATATAAGAAAAGCCATGTGGTATCTTCTCGTATCATGCTGATGTACAAAAACTCCTTTGCAAGCTCAGGTACGTGGGATTTTAATTTCATTGATCACATCATTGAAAAGGAAGATTTTTGTTTTGAACAGCAATAGTCATTACCTCTGCACAACGCCTGGAAACGAACATTGCCATCCTAGCATTGCCTAGAGTGATCTTAACAGATAAAATATTTTCTAGGCAGAGCAAACAAAGCAGTTGCTTCAAATTCTACTAATCCAAGTAAGAAATTAGAAGTTGCCTTGTAACTAAGGCATTTTTTATACATTTTTTTGTCATTGGTTAGCTAGGTACTTACAGCTTTACCCAGATCATGTGGCAAATGGGCCCACTGAGAGTTGAAGAGAATACAGTAGTCTTTTCCTTTGCTGCTCCCCTTCTCTGAAAGGACATGTACCATCCCATACTCACAGTACACCTGAAAACGTAACAAAAATTTCACAAGAATATTAGCTTACATAAAATATCAGAAGTGATGGGAGTAACTTGCTGTTGACTGGCCTGCTTTGTATTTTTAAAGAAAAACAAAAGAGTCAACAAAGTTTCCATATCTGTGTAGGGAGTACAGTGGAATTTGTTATTATTTCCATCATGCTTCAAAGAAAGACTTCAGATACATTAGGCAGATTCCCTCCTACATAACGATTGGTCAAAGAATCAAATGAAACCATATCGGATGTGTTTAAAAAAAAATACAACTGAAAAAACCCAAAAATACCCCAAAACCAACCAAAAACCCCCCCCCAAAAAACCCCCAAGAAAACCCCCCAAAAACAACAACAAAAAACAAAACCAAAAAGCCAACCTCAAACAACACAGCTAGACTGGTGCACATATGTATACAACCAGAGCAAAGAAAAGAAGCTGGACTAATGCAGATATGAGACTTGGAGTACTGTGTTCAGCTCTGGGGCTCCCAGCATCAGAAGGACGTGAAGCTGCTGGAGCGAGTCCAGAGGAGGCCACAGAGATGCTCCAGGGCTGGAGCCCCTCTGCTCTGGAGCCAAGCTGGGAGAGCTGGGGGTGTTCACCTGGAGAAGAGAAGCTCCAAGGAGCCCTCAGTGCCCTTTCCAGTGCCTAAAGGGGCTCCAGGAGAGCTGGAGAGGGACTGGGGACAAGAGGCTGGAGGGACAGGACAAGGGGGAATGGCCTCCCACTGCCAGAGGGCAGGGTTAGATGGGATATTGGGAAGGAATTCTTGGTTGTGAGAGTGGTGAGGCCCTGACACAGGTTGCCCAGAGCAGCTGTGTCTGCCCCATCCCTGGAAGTGTTCAAGGCCAGGTTGGATGTGGCTTTGAACAGCCTGGCCTAGCCCACCCCACGTCAGAAGCCCGGAACTAGATGATCTCTAAGGTCCCTTCCCAGTCAAACCATTTCATGATTCTATGAATAAGACACCAACTTGTCAAAGTACAGTCTGAAATAATAATCAATTCTAGATTCACATCACTCCAAAACTCAACCTTGGACACCTTTGCTGAAGATGTGGCAAGACCCCACAGCAGCAACAGCTTTTTCTGTCCTAGGTAGCACATGTAGACTCTCAAGTCTACCTACTGCATTTACTTATCTTATCACTGCTTCAACGACCAGTTGACACTGTTGTCAAAACTCCAACAACATCTGCAACAATATAAGTAGTGAAGATTACATATCTAAGACGTATAATTAAAGGCCTGTCCTGGGTCTGGCTGGGATGGAGTTAATTTTCTTTATAGCAGCTGGTATGGTGCAGTGTTTTAGATTTGCGCCCAAAACAATGCTGGTAACAAACTAATGTTTTAGCTATTGCTGAACAGTGTGCAGAGTGTCAAGGCCTTCTCCGTTTCTCACTCTGTTCACCCAGTGAATAGATGCCCAAGAGGTTTGGAAGGGGTCACAACCAGGCAGATGATTCAACAAAGAGATACTCCATACCCATAGAATGTCATGTTCATTTTTATAAGGAGGTTAGCTATCTTTCGTATCATGTAAATGTTAGAATTCTCCCGAAGAACTCCTGGAAACGGAGATAACAGAAACCAGATCCTGTAGTTAACACGGACAAACAGAACAAGAACTACAGCAAAAATAAACATAGTAACATGCAGCAAATCTACCAGTTTTAGACATCTCAGTTGTGATACACAGTATGTAACCTGCTTGTTCAGTGAACCGCTCACACTACATCTAACTGCAAGATGTGCTGATTTTAACACAAATATTTTCAGCTTCTCAACCCTGCTAAAAAATACACAGCAAACAGTAATTTCCTTGTTATTCTGGTTATGTCAGATTGTACCAGGCCATTTCCCAGCAAAACTGAAAGATCTGGGGGACCGCATAGGGTGACTGGTCATCACAAGTAGGTACTAGCAAACACTTCCTTAACAAAGACTTTTTCACAAATTTTCTTATTATTCATGACGAGCTCTGTTCTTTTAAATGTCTACTCCTCACCTTTCCTTCCCTGTGTATAGTGGCACAAAATTTTGTGAGTACTAGGTATATTCTTCATCTTCCACCCAAAAAGCTGAACCACAATCACCTACAAGACTATATATATATACACATATACATACATATATATATATATGTATGTATGTGTATACATAACCTGCCAAATAAAGTACTTTTGTGGAGTTGATGCAGTTGTCTGCTTGTACCCCAAGCAGATGTTTACCCGGGGAACCAGAAAGTAGGAAGACAAACAAAACAACAGTGCAAGTATGTGCAACTTCCCTACCACTAGTGGTGGTTTTCTTTAACTCTAATTAGTGGTGACTTCATTCTCATATTAAGTGAGCCAAAATAATTGTAAATCCTCCCTGGTCTTGGAAACGGATGAAGAAACTATGAGGTCTGTTTGTACTGTTCTAAGGGCTCTGAAATAAATCCTCCTGGCCATTTCTAAGTAGCAAACAGGTTCCTTGCAATGCTTTTCTCTCTGACAAGAGGCTCTTGTCCTCGCTGAAACAAGAAGGCACACAGAGAATCACTTTAACAATCAGCCATCAAGTTCTACGGGACACTTCTATGCTCCTCAGGGCAGCAACACTGTAATTGCAGGCTCTGTCTCGGGAGGACTGTCAGGCACTATCTCCACTCTCTGAAAAAGTGTAAGTTAAGAAGTCGTTCCTTTATACAAAATACTGAACATCAGCTCCTCAGTGCGAAGTCTGCTCATATACGTTGTGTGACCATCTGGTCAGATTTGAACATCAACTCATTAAGAATTCAATTTAAGATTAAGATCTGACCAGCTGCTGCAAAAAGATTTTAATGCTTCAGATAAAAATACATTAAGATATGAAAGTAATGCTCAGAAAGCAGGACAAAACCTAACTTCTTAAATATAATTCAATTACACAAATCCAGATCAATGCTTCTTTTTGAAGGAGAGTCTTGCTGATCTTCAGTTGCTGCTTTAGAGCCTCACAGTGCTCTTACAGAGCAACTTCAATGTTCAAGTAGTGCTGTCTGGTAATAGATTATAAAAGGACAATGCTGAGAGCAAATGAAATCATATCTGCATTTTAGCTTCATACAAGCTATTAGATAGTCAGGAAGAAATTGACCACATATTAAATCTAGCAGTCTCAAAATACTATTTCAGCCCAGTGATTTGGAAATCCAGTCCTTAGGAATACCAAACACTGTTTATGTAACTGGATACTTCCTATTATCATTTTTGTGTTCCCAGAACATTTGTTTCCTACTGTAATGGGAAGTCTCTCCATTTTATTGAGGACACTCGCTAATCCTTACTAGCACTTAGCACTTGGAAGTTTGTTTAAAAACATACATAAAATATCTGAAACATGTACAATAATTGATCTGGGTCTCATCTGCACTAGTCACACATTTGGTTTCTGGTGGAACACTGTCATTCATTAGTGACCCCAGGACACAGGATGAGGACAGACTATCAGTTCACAAACCAGGAGCAGGTTCAAAAAAACCAAAACCAACCAACCAAAACACTCTCAAATCAAACAAACAAGCCCCCCTCCCAACCATCTTATCTTTTTACCATCCCCCTTTGTGTTATACTCCTCTCTACCCACACACCCAACTCCTTCCTTTCCATTCTTCCTTCTCTGTTTCTCCTGTCCAGCACTCAAACAAAACTGAAGTCACTGACTGAAGACATGTTTAACTGCTCTATTGCTCTGATTTTCCCCAAGGAAATCATTTTGTGCCTACCAGAACTGATGAAACTTTGTTCTGGAGAGAAATATAATGTCATATCCCTAAACATCGCTGCTACTAATTAGAAAGCTGTGACAGACTAATTTGTCAACATCTAGTTTAACATTCATAACCTAAACACACAAATGATTTGATAATTATGCAGTTACACTCTTACAAATACACCTTACCCATCTGTTTCTCCATGTGGCGGCGGCCGAGGAACAAGATGCTAAAAATGACTGGAGTCAGCAACAACATCGTATCTTAACATGCTTGTTCAAAAATCCATTAAAAGAATCCATCACTCTTATTTCTCCCTCTTTATTTCAAACCCTACTACACAGAAGTTACCATGCACCCCTAAGAGACACTCAGGGTAAAAAGATGTTTTTTGGAAAACTTTTGAGAATTACAGAATGGTTTGGGTTGGAAGGGAACTTTAAAGACTACCTCGTCCAAATCCCTGACAATGGGCTGGGAAATCTTCAAGTAGACCAAACCCTGTTCAACCTGGCCTTGAACACTTTCAGTGATGGGGCACCCATCACCTCTCTGGACAACCTGTGCCAGTGTTTTACCACCCGCATTGTAAAATCGCTCTTTAACATACACAGTGTGTCCAGAGGCAATGACGGCATTCTGCTGCAAGATGTCAGCAAAGCAGTAAAGATACATCACTGTAAAAATATACAGGAGGTAGAGATTTTTATATTTAGCTCTTCTGCACATAAATGGTCTTTGTTAACTTATGCGGCAACTTTTTCCCTTTTTTATAACGTTAGTGTTAACTAAGTCCTCTAGAACCAACGACATTTGTCCTGAAGAATGCTGATATGGGAGGTCACACCAACCAGCTCAGTGTAGATTAAAGCCACTTGAGCACAGTGCAAGTTTCCAAGATATCTGTGGAGAAAGGAAGACACTACCGTGCATATGCTGTAAGGAAACAAGAACTCCAACTCCGTGCTGTAATGGACTTGTTAACTCATATCTCAGGTATCCAACCACGGCACCTAAACTACTTTCAACAGAAGCAAGTAATTTAGAAAAGTAACCTGTACTTACTATCTTGAATTTGACTTCCAAGAGTAACAAGCAACAGAGATGCAAATACAGTCACACACAAAAGACAAGAACACAAGAATGTTCCCTGCTTATCGTACATGGTCTGACTGGGCTTAGATAAGCAAACAAAACATGGAGCATCTTAGTTTTGAATATTACACGTACAACTCTCTCCAAAATCTTCAGGAAGTTTTGCAGGAGCTAACTCCTGTAATTGAACAGCTTTACGCATTTGGGAAACCATCAAGCTGCACAGTTAAAAGTTTTACATCTATAAGATATATGGCACAAATCTTTAAAATGAGAGTAAGTACAGAGTGTGTTGCTACATTTCCGTGGAGATAACCATTACTGGAACTCAGGAATAATTCCTAAAAGGCACCCAGGAGATAGTTATACATAGTTTTGCTTTCTGAGCTATCTAATGGATGTTCTTCAAAGAAATATTAAGGGAGTAAAAGGTTCCTAATGTGAAGTGCTCAAAACATTTTAGAAGCTATGTGGATTTGTATACCAAAAGCCAAATAAAAATCAAGCATGAGAAGAATTAAAGGCAATATGAGTAGGGCTAAAAGCAGAAGAGGGAACATAGACTTTTAGAAACTCTTTGGAGAATATAATCTGTGGATAATATGGATTAACAGACATTTTTAATTATTATATTATTTAATTATTATATTATATTAAAATTATTATTTAACTATTATCACTTAGAATCAAAGCATAGTTCTGAAGTTTGTTCTTATCCACTTTGATGCTTCCAGTTTTGTTTTTATTCACATCAGTAAGTATGAGACAACAAAAGTTCTAAGCAGTGCTGCTGATGCCCTGGCATAGTGGCAACATTTATGATGATTCTTAATTCCTAGAGACCAGTTCATATCCTAGATTAACCCAGGAGAAAATGTGATCTCCTATACAGATCCTATACAATGTGCCTACAACCCCAAAGGCTCTTTTCCAAGTGTCTGGATATCAAGACCAGCCTTTTCCAAACAGAAGAACAACAGCTGCTGTAACAACAACGCATATTATAATACTTGCTTCTTACAATCCTATGGCTTAAAAAGCACACCATAGTGTATAATTAACACAAAAGGAAGTGTTTTCTATAAAGCTGCAAAACTGGAAAAGGTTTTCGCACAACAGAAATGCAAAATCGGAGAGCAGAGTTTAACAGGCAAACAAGCTAATCCTAATCTTTGTGGTATTAGAAGGGCATACTTGATGGTTCTGAACCTCATCAAGGCCTTTCACAGATTAATGCATAAAAGAGTGGAATACTCCCCAGGTTTTTTGCTGTGCAAGTTTTTTTAGGTGAATTAATGTAGCTCAGAGGCAAGCACTGAACTTGCAAGTTAAATGATGGAAGAAGGTGGAGAGGAAGAATTCAGCTCACCTGTATTTCAAGAAACTTCAGTGTGAGTAACTGAGCCAAGTTAATGTCTGTCTTGTTTGTTCCTCCCTGCCTCTGGCCCCACACTCACCTGGATGTCCCATACACCTCTTCTGATTTCAGCAGCTCTGTGAACTGACCTGGTCACCCATATCTCAGAGAGATTTCACAGACACTGGGTGCCGTGTTCCTTGAAAAAAGAACGAATGAGCTATCCTACTTTTACAGTAGGTACCACATGAGAGTTCCCAGGAGCTGGAGTCATTCTTTCCCATGAACTGCACTGATCCATCTGGAGAGCAGCAACAGCAGGCAGCAAAGCTGCACACAAATAAAACACTCCTTCAACAAACACTGTACAGGGCAGAGAGCTACATATTCATAATGCAATAATTCCAGGAGACTAAATTGTCAGCCACCACCTTAATGCAGAATTTCAGACAGTCTTTTCAATTCTTTGGACCCACATCATAAAGTACTCAGATTTGAAATACAAACCCATCACCTCAATTCAATATATTCTGCTCAAAGCTGCTATGGTGAAGGCCAGCTAGATCCAACACACTCGATGCAGATTATGTTACTTTGTTCATCGCTAGTCAAAGGCTCATGTGTATCTGCTGTTGTTACAGGACAACTGAGAGGTAACAATGCCAGGAAGGAATGGGAACTTAAATGAAATGTGAGAACTCAAATACCAAAGCAAGATCTAAGTGCAGATTGTACTTGGATCTATAAGAACACATCCCTCTTTAAGTGTTCCCAGATGAGGACCCATATTTGGAAGAGCCATGCTTCAGTAGCCAAGCTGATCCTTCTCCCTCAATCAGAATATAGAAGCAAATGTGGACACTACCTCCTCTTGCCCCAGGGAATACAAACAAACAAAAGATTTCTATTATCCTGTTTCAAGGAGGGAGACAAAGGCATATGCTCACGACCACTAAGGCAAGAGTAAGGCACTGAGAGTGAGTACAGCTGGTGCACAGCAAATGCACACAGCAGCTCCTGACAACAGCTGTCAGCTCTGTCCCCCGGAATAACTCCAGCCATCAGCCATGGGGGTACCAAACCCGGACGAGTGCAGCAGAGCACTCTTCTCTACCTCACACTAAGGAGGATGTACTACCCAAAACCATCCCAACAAGTGCAAGTACAAGAGATACAGACGTAATGCACAATACGAGGTATTCAAGCAGATTTTTAAGAAGCCAGCTTGGCTAACAGAAACATATTGGCAGCACACAGTACATCCACTTCTCATTGCAGCAGCAGGACTGTTTCAGCACCCTGGGCCAGTCTGCCCAAGCTTACTCAAGTACATTAACACTTCCACGGCACAAATATACCAAATGCTTACAGACAGGAATGTGCTGCAATGCGTGGAGCTGAAAGCAAGACCTCCAAGTACCCACCAGTGGACTATCTCACCTGCTGTCCTTCTGCACTGCCATGTGCTCACCCTCTTCAAACTAATGGATCAAACTGACTCCATGCCAGTCTTTGACTCGTTCTTGTTAATTGGTTAATTAAATTAATCTTGTTAATTAAATCTTACTAATTTGTGGGGCCTACACTGGCACTAGCAGTCTCTGTGAAGCATCAGTGGAGATGACAAAACGAGGCATACAAGGGCATAATGAAGAGATCATGCAGAAGAAGATAATGGATGAAAAAAGGGCATGATACAGAAATAAATAAGTTAGCTGACAAACAGACCGCTCTGTAACTAAAGATTACTGACAAGGAATCAGTAAGGAGACAGATGGAGAAGAAGGAAAAGTTAGAGTGCCATGTTAAGATGTTACATTAATAATATTCAAGAGGACATAGTATGCTCCAAATTACCTAATAAACAGTCAAGAAGGTTAAATGACACATTAAATGAAATTTCAAAATTTTCAGAACACAAAACACCGAACTTAAAATGCAAAAGCTATGTACCATGCAATGCAATTGCTAGAAATCCACGCTCTCCTGTATCAAGATTACAAGCCTAGTTCGTCACACCTTTAGAAATGTATCCCACAAAACTAATTAATATTTTAGTAATGACGATACAAGACTCAAGACAGACGA
>VZTF01001974.1:88320-156158 GCA_013397755.1 Cnemophilus loriae
TGAGGAGCGGGATGGCTCGGGCTCTGCGGCCGCGCGGCGCTGGGTGGCTTTGGTGTCGGTGCTGTACCCGCGCCCCCGTCCCACCGCCGCGGGATCCCGCAGGAGCGTTCCGGGGTTGTGTCTCCGGGAATGGCGCGCTTTAACTGGGCTGCCTGTGCTCTGTCGTAGGATAAGGAGAAGAAGAAGAAGGAGAGCATCTTGGACCTCTCCAAGTACATCGACAAGACTATCCGGGTGAAGTTCCAGGGCGGGCGGGAAGGTGAGCCCGGCGCGTGGCTGCAGCACGAAGCTCTTTTGCCTTTCTGCGTTTTTCCTCAGCCGGTGCTTGTCGGCTCTGCTCTCCTGCTCACGCTGCTTCCCTTCAAGGGAAGGCGAGGAGTAGCGGGTGCTTTTACTTATTAGTGGTTGCAGTTACCGGTGTGAAGCTTTTCTCGTTTAACTTTTCCATTCATCTTCTGGGTGTACTTTTATCTTTATGGCTCATCTATGCGTCTCTTCTTTTATTAGTTGTCTTGAACAGCCTTATTTTGGTTGGGCTTTTTTTGCATTCCAAGGGTGCACTTAAAAGAACAAAGAAACATTTATGGATGTAACAATTAATACAGCTGTCGTGCCGTTCATCTCTTGACATGGTAAGCATGCCCGGAGTTCACGGTTCCATATATGCGACCGTGCCTTTCCATCCCCGTCTATTCCCAGCTGCGAAGGTACATCCCAGTGCGGTTGGTGCCACCCGCAGGCACTTGTTTGTCTGAGTTAACCATGTGCTGCATTTTAAAACTCCACTGGGACCTAATGCTTATAAGGATTTGGAAGTTACTTGGACTCCTTACTGATAAGGGTATTTTTCAAACTGGGAAGTTGCTCTGTGTAATTTTGTGATATATTTAGTGACTAGTCTTGTGGAATCATGTTCTGCATTAGGACAAAGTGCTGGTCTATCTGCAGTGCCTTCCTGTGAGGCAGTGCTTATGTTAAAGAGATGAGGTGCCAGGAGGGCAGCTGGAAGTTGTGGTTTCTGAGGAAAGAACTTAAAATATGGTCTTGCTTCATTTTTAGCCATAACCTTTCATTAAGGATATTTATTTTGTTTTGGAGTTGCTTTTTTTTTTTTCTTTGTGTGACTTGTACTGATTTGTTATACAGAAGTATTCTTAAAATGCCCTTGAAATTGGCTGAAAGCAAAAATGTTAGTGTCTTGAAGAACATTTTGAAGAATTGATTGAAGAGTCTGTAAGTTTTAATTGGTGTAATGCAGACTGGCTTTTGTGTACTTGCCATTGATAAAGAGGACACTGTTTAATATCTCTGGCCTCATTTGCTTGGTCTTGCCTGAAGGAGGGAACAGGTCTGGAGAACTGAATGTACCTTTCATGCAGTCTTGTGTTCCTGTGTACCTAGTTTGGGTCCTACTCATTGTTTTCTGTGTGGTCTTCAATAGCAAGTGGTGTCCTGAAAGGATTTGACCCTCTTCTGAACCTTGTGCTGGACGGTACCATTGAGTATATGCGAGGTAAGTAATATGCAATCTTTGGAAAGCTTCCCCTCCCTGAGTGGTTTTCTTGACAGAAATTTTACAGCTGTGTGAGTGAATAAGCAGAAACTGCAAATTAACATCAACCAAACTGCAGCATGCTTGGGATAACTATCTTGTAAAGAAAGAGACAAGGTGACAGGCCTGTGGGACCTGATAACATGCACCTGAGGTTCCTGAGGGACTTGGCTGATGTATCCCAAGCTACTCTAAAACATTTAAAAAGTGATGTCAGTCAGGTGATGGGAAAGAGGGAAACATAGAACTCATTTTTCCAAAGGGTAGAAAGGAGCCTGGGAACTACTGTCCTGTCAGCCTCACCTCTTGTGCCTGGGAAGATCATGGAACAGATCCTCCTTGGAGCTCTGCTAAGGCATGTGGAGGACAGGGACGTGATTTGAGACATCCACCATGGCTTCACCAAGGGAAAATCCTGTCTGACCAACCCAGTGGCCTTCTATGATGGAGAGACTCCATCAGGGGACAAGGGAAAGGCTTACAGATGTCTTTTATCTGTACTTCTGTAAAGCCTTTGACACAGTCCCCCACAACATCCTTCTCCCTAAACTGAAGAGAGATGGATTTGATGGGTGGACTGTTTGGTGAATGTGGAATTGGTTGGATGGTCATATCCAGAGGGTAGTAGTTAATGACTTAATATCCTCATGAACATCAATGACACGGAGTGTCCCTCAGGGATCTCTGTGGGGACCAGTATTGTTTAGTGTCCATCAGTGACATAGACAGTGGGATCAAGTTCACCCTCAGTCTGCAGGTGAGGATGGGGCCATCCAGGGGGGGACATGGACAAGTTTTTGAAGTGGGCCCACAGGAACCTCACGAGGTTCAGCAGGACCCAAGTACAAAGTCCTGTTCCTGTTTTGGGACAACCCTTGATATCAATCCAGGCTGGGGGATGAACAGATTGAGAGCAGCCCTGCTGAGAGGGACTTGGACGTGTTGATGGATGAGAGGCTGGACAATATGTGCTTGCAGCTCACAAAGCCAGCTGTATCCTGGGCTGCATCCCTCCAAGGGCTGGGGCCCCTCTGCTCTGGAGCCAGACTGGAAGAACTGGGAGTGTTCACCTGGAGAAGAGAGGGCTCTGAGGAGATGTTATTGTGGCCTTTCAGTACTTTAAAGGGACATAAAAGGCAGTGACGGGGTGAATGCTTTGGCAGGCCATGTTATGACAGGGCAAGTGGTAATGGGTTTAAACTAAAGTAGGGTCAGTTTAGATATAAGAGGGTTTTTTTATAATGAGGGTGATAAAAACACTGGGACAAGTTGCTCAGAGAGGTGGTAGGTGCCTCATCCTTGGCAGCATTCGAAGATGGGACTCCAAGCAACCGGGTCCCTGCTCATTGCTGGGGGGCTGTACTAGATGACCTTTAAAGAGCTTGGGGGGCTATACTAGATGACCTTCCTATACAAACCGTTCTATGGTTCTACAGCAGAAGTTAGACTAAGCACATTCCCTGTGATAGAACATCCTTGGTAGTCCTTGCTTGAGCTCCTCTATAGTTATCTCATTGACTGTTCTTGTCCTCTAAAGCTTGAATAAAGCAGTGTCTCTTTCTCCTCTCTGAAACAAAATGTATCATTTGATAGGACAGTGTTTTTGAAGAGTATTCTCTTACCTGCTTAAAAGGAAATACCTGAAGCTTTGAATTTTCTCTTTAAAAGGGAGTTTTAAAATGTGTTGTTCATTTTTATTGAATACAGAGATATCTCAAGAAGATAGAACTGGCTGATTTGTCAGTCTGTCCCGATCCAGCCCTGTTTGGCCTGGTCTGGGAATGGACTGGTGCTCTCTTCCCTAGTGCATTTAGAAGTCAGGGTCTTTTTTTGGTTGGCATTGATCCCCAAGTGTTCGTCTATGATGACATTTGAAATGGGATCAAGAGCTTTTTTAAATCACTTGCATGTATACTATTGGTTAGATGAATGAAAGGGCCTTTGAATTGTTTAATAAATGTGATCTGCTTTTTGTTGCATACAAAGCAAAGTTCTTTATTGCTCACTGTCAGTAAGGTCTTGAAAACATCAGATGTCACTGCTGCATCACCTGTATAGTCCATGTGTTCAATAAAACAAAGCAGTTATGCCAGAAAAGAACATGCATGTCTGTGCCTTTTGAAGTTGATGGATTTTGGTTTCTTTTTCTTATTTTCCTGTTCTAACTGTGGATCTCTGCTTTTTAGATCCGGATGATCAGTTCAAATTAACAGAAGACACACGTCAGCTGGGACTCGTGGTTTGCAGAGGGACTTCTGTGGTTCTGATTTGTCCACAGGATGGAATGGAAGCTATTCCAAACCCTTTCATTCAGCAGCAAGATGGCTAATGCTTTCTTTGGATTGTCTCTGAAAACTTCAGGGGTGCAGATCATTGGAGAAAACTATCAGTGTGTGAGAAGCTTCCTGTTTGGGGGAGGGGAGTTTGAATGTGTATTTGTTAGTGTGAAAAAAAGTCAACTTTTATTTTTGTGGCTTTCATAAATGATGAGAGGATGGGGAATGTAAGAAGTATGTTCCTGTTTTTCCCCCACCCCCAAATAAGTGTGTAACTGTTGTTTAGAGCTGACAGGAGAGAACATATTGTCATGAATTGTCTGAGACCTTCTTATCTTGCGAGTTTTGAAACGACCCCATAAAATTAGTTAAGGATGCCCTGAATTTTGGTTATATTCTTTCCATTTTTAAGTACATTAGAATGTATTTAATCCAAATTAAAAGCCTAAACGCAGTAGAAAAATGTTTTTCTTCCTCTTAGATATCAGTACTCAGCTGGGGAAGCATTATGGTGCAGTCTTCTGCTGTTGAGTTCAGTCTCTTTTGTGCAAGAAAATTACTTCCTTATGTAGTGTCATCACCTTTACAAGGGATGTAGCCAAGGTCTTTTCTGGCACTTCTTCCAGGTCTGGTGGGCTGTGATCTGCGTATCAGCAGGCTCACACGTTTCTATGGGAGGACTGGTCTAACTTGTGGGATGATTCTTGGTTGAGTGACTCTAACCTTATGGAGGTATCTATTTGATACTTTGAATTTTAGGGGAAGAATATTTAATATCCTAACATTTGTTCAATTGTAGGCAGTGTCTGGAAATACTGCATATTTTTATATTGTAGTTCTGCTTGTTATAACTTGATTTGTAAGTAAACATTTTTATTTCTTTTATACTGCAGAAAATGCAAGATTTGAGGAGTTTTGAGTGAATAAAGACAAATTAATCTGTTTCTAAATGTCTGGTTTTTAGTCTGTAAAAGTGCACTACAGCTGACATTACAGTTTTCCAGCCATATATCTAAGTTAAATTAGTTCATTAGTTTTAGTGCATAAACACTGCAGGATCAGGAGGGACCAGAGCAGAAGCCATGCTTCAGATAGGGAATTGATGGGAAAGGCCTGAGAGCATCTGGTCCCTCTTCTGAGGCATTTTAAAGACTGCTTAGTTGAGGTATGTGCCTGGAGCCTGTAACCTGCTTCTGCCACCTGCTTTTCCCTTTATAGAGGACCCTTTATGAGGAGGCTGTGGCAGAGTGAATTGTTTTGCTGGCAGCAGCAGTTTTGTTCCTGAAGATTGTCAAGAACACATGGCAAGTATAGGTTATATCGGTTATTTTGGCCACAGCAGTGTTCTCCCGTGCATAGCCTTTCCTGGGTCAGCTCCAGAATGGGCAGGAGCTTAGAGTAAATTTCATTTCAGTGAATCTGACTTTTCCAGGAGGCTCTGAAACTAGGGACCAGGTGTCTTGTGTGATGTATTGCCTGTGTGAACTTGGGTACTTCTGGATTTTAATCTGGGGACTCACAGAGCTGTCTGTAAAGTTGTGCTCCTCACAACCTCATTTCTTTCTAATGCTACCAAACTTGTTCATGCAACTGCACAATTTAAAAGAGAATCCTTATTTAGAGCGTGAGGAGTAGAATTTGCTCACCATCAGCCTGAGTAGAGTCTTGAACTGTCCTTTAGGTGGGAGAAAGTGCAGCATGTGGTTGGTATCAACAACAGCAATCTGTCTTGGCACTCTTAAGTGTAGCATCAGAAACAGACCTGCAGGGGCTCTATAGAGTGGACGCAGGGCTCTCAGTGCAGGGAGATCTGCCTGAAGCCACGGGTCAAGTGTGTAAACACTGGAGAGGGGCATGTTCCCAACATTTGCTGCTCAGGTGCCTGGCTGCTTGGTCTTCATTGTGAGCTGCATGGCTCTCCTTTTCTGTAGCGTAGACTTCGGGGTTATACTTGGGAGTCAAGTACCTGAAAAGAAAAATATGAAAATTATAGGGGACAGACATTTTAGCAGGGCCTGTTGTGATAGGACAAGGGGTAATGATTTAAGCTAAAAGAGGGGCTATCCAGACTGGAAATAAGGAAGAAAGTTTTTATGATGGGCACGGTGAGGCACTGGCACAGCTTCTGTTTGCTGAGCTCTTCCAAGAACTGGGAGTGAGTCTTGCTGGTATGGGCTCTTTGGGGAAGGGGCTTGACTTTAAGGTCACTATGCAAATCTCTTCACTTAAAAGCTTTGGAAAAATTCACTGTGGCATTAGCTGTTGCTTCTCCTACATCTGTGTTTATTTAGCGCATTCAGATTGAGGATGACTAACCATGTGAAGCCATCTGGGTTTGAATGGGGGCTTACTCCTTCGTCATCTCTCATACTAAAGTATAAAGTTAGATGCATAATAAAAACTGTACTCAGTTTGGCATTTGATTAAACTTGAACTAATGAAAGATGAGGTAATGGTTGCTTTTTTGCAAATGGGTTCAATGTTTTCAACAACTTCTTGATATTTACTCAGGAGAAACAACCAAAAGATTCCTAAGCACTGTTTTTTCTTTCTAGCTCAGGCTCTTTGCTTGGCTAACAGCTCCCCTAATTTGCTGTGGCCTTACCTGGTAAAAGCAGATGCCAGTCCAATCTACGGTTTTTTGGTTATACAGCTGTTCTGCTATTGCTGTTCAGAAAGCAGCAGGAAGACAGAAGAGCAAAGCAGGAGAGTAGAAAACATTCTATTTTTAGGACAAGATTGGCTTATCTCATATTTATCCTAGCTAGGGGGATAATGTTTCCAGAGATCTCACAGGGGTAAGGGCTGCATAAGACTGAGTTAAAATTAACTGCCTGGCAGTCTACAAGCATGGAGCCTGCACAAGAGCCACAGGAGCTGGGACCTCAGACAGAAATGATCGCAGACACAATTCTTGAGGTTGGAGAGAGACTCTTCCAGGTCAGCCGTAGGGTGCTTTCAGTCCACAGTCGATATTTTGAAGCCATGTTTTTTGGAGGAGCAAGAGAGCGCTCTGAACAGCACATAGTGATCAAAGGGATCGATGCAGTGCCCTTTCAGGCACTACTTGAGTTCACTCGCACAGCCCAAGTGCTCATAGGTCGAGAAAATGTGACCAGCTTACTGGAAACAGCTGATTTTTTTCAGTTTGACAGGGTGAAACTGTTGTGCGAGAAATTTCTGGAGAGAGAACTGCATGTTTCCAACTGCCTGGGCCTGATGACCTACTCACAGCAATTTGCCTTTACAGAGTTGTATGTGTCTGCTACAAATGTGGCTCTCACTCACTGGGGGGATGTGATATGCCAGGAAGAATTTAAGGCACTACCCAAGGAAATGCTGATGCAGCTCCTGAAAAGTGATGACCTCTTCGTTTCAAGAGAGGATGTGGTTTTTGACAGTATTATGATTTGGATAATGGAAGACCCAGCAACAAGAGAGGAAGAATTTCTGGATTTGGTGGGCAAAGTCAGGGTCACTTTTCTGAGTTTGTCCTTCCTCGATACCTTGGTGAAACGCAGCAAGCGTGCTGGAGAGACAGATATCTTTTCCAGACTAATAAAGAAGTTAGACAACTGTCCTCCACCCAGCTGGCAAAATCCGAAACTGTGTCCTAATGCTGGTCGGAGCTATGACACCTTATATGTCCTGGGAGGAAAGCATGACAAGGAACAGCAAGAATTATTTCTCTTTCAACCTAAAACAGGGACCTGGCAGGCTTGTTCTCCACTGCAGCGCAGGAACCTCACCCAGTATGCAGTAGCAGCAGTAGGTAACTTACAGAGAAGGGACACTGAGCAAATGCAAACAGAAGTTGAGACTGAGAGTCCCAAATGCAGAGAGTCCAGCTGTTGCTGTAAAACTGTTGTGCTCAGCATTGCTAAAACCTCATTCATGTTCATGTTCATATTTGTTCAAAGAATGGTTTTGTTTTCCTTAGTCCTGGGAGAATGCTAGACAACACTATTTCTTCTCATATAGCAGAAACTATGCAGTCTGCTGAGCTCCTTACCTTGGCTTTATCTGGAATTAGTCTAAGGATTTGGCTCTCAGCAGTGTATTTTTTTGGCCTTCTCTTTTATAGTGGTTTAGACAGATGACAGGCGACTTCGGATTTATAGTTGCCATGACATTAAACTTATCCACAGATGTTGGGAAATCATGCTTGGAGACTTTCAAGCCAGCTCGATACTATGGCTTCCTGTATTAGTGTTGGTAATAGTCCCATTTCTGGTAGGAGTTTGGAAGTGAAATCCTTGAGGTTCTTTCCAATCAGCATTTCCAAGATTCTGTTCAAAAATGGGAGCAGGCTTGAAAAGACTAGCTGCATACTTATAGGCCCAATGTATCTGTGTGGATGAGGAATTAAATACTGCAAACTGATTGATAGAGCAATGATTTTGTCTCCTCATCTTGCACCTTATCAGTACAGCCCAGGGAGAAATGAGAACCCCAGCTATGAGGAACAATTTTTAGCCTTCATGTGACTAATATTTTCTTTGTTGTCTTTCCAGGGAGCTTCCTTTTTGTGACAGGAGGATATTTCCGGGATGAGTTTGTGTGGTACAGTGTGGATTGGGTGCTTATCTACAATTGTTTGGACAATTGCTGGCTCGAAGGGCCAGCCATGAAGAAGTCCCGCAATAGCCACTGTGCAGTAGGAGTAGGGCTCTACTTGTATGTTCTCGGAGGGAGCACAGATGAAGGGATAAGCCCAGCAGTGGAGCGCATGGCTTTGATGGAATCAGAGTGGGAAAGCATGAGTCCTATGGCTCAGCCTGTGGAGAGAGGCGATGCGGTCAGTGTGGGAACCAGGATCTATGTGGTCTGTGGCCTGGATGAGAATGGACATGTATATGATGGAGTGCAAAGGCTGAACACGGAGACCGACAGCTGGGATGTCATCTCATCCTCCCCTCTTCCAAGGTAAGAAATAATATTCTGGGACCTGGAAGAGGATGAAAGGTTCTAGTGTTGGTCCTGCTCCAAGAAGAGGTTAGACTGTAGAAACCCAGAAGTCCTGTCCCTGCAACACTTCTGTGATTCTCTGTTTAGATAGGACTTCTGATCTGAGGACCAAGGTCACCCTGAATATTTCAGGGGCCAGATCTTTCTGTTGATTCTGATCAAGGGTTTCTTCTCTCTCAGGTATGACCTCTGCATCACGTCCCTGAATGGGGCTCTGTACACTGTAGGAGGGGGAGCTTTTCGATTTGATGTGGAAACAGATGAATGGACCCAGGTGAATGAGGAATGCTTAACTCAGAAGTTCTTCATGGGATGCAGCACTGTGAATGGGCAAATTTATCTCGTTGGACAGAGGAAGGGAAACAGTGCCCTCCCCACTGTAGTCCTCTTTGATCCCTACATTGATGTGTGCCAGGTCACAGATAACAAACTCCCTTGCCCCCTTCCTATTCATGGCTGTGTCTCTGTGCGAAGATTTGATACGTGGGCATGAGAGTGGAAGATCATGTGCTTTACAGCTGAAGGGAGTTAGATTGCATCAACTTTGGCCTGTGACATTTAAAAATTTTTGTTCCTTTGTAATTTTACCTTTCTTTTTCTACTTGACAAATGAACTTGAAGCAAAAGCCAGTGAAAATTTTGTCCACACAAAGGCTGCAGGTCATTATTGAAAATCGTGATCGGTGTTGTTATGGTACATAAACTCCTTCGGGTTGATGCTCAATAAAAGGCTGTTCTGACCTTTAATCTCTGTGGCTCTCTGTCCTTTGAACAGCTAGAAAATCACCACATCAGTGTTAGAAAATATCGTAGGATTTAAATAATAAATCAAACATGTGTCAAGGGAATCTTCAGCAGGATTATAAGCCCATAGTGCTGTAGGACAGAGAAAAAAAAAAACCAAACAGCAATTGCTGTCAAGCTGTACTTGATATCAGTACCATTTTAGCCTGAAATATGCAGGTTTCACAGGTTATGTAATTATGGCTAAAATGACCTTTATTCCAGGCTGGAGAGCACCACAGAAGGAGGGAGACTATTCTGGTTTTATGCATTCAGGTGTGTAAGGACAAACATTTGTACACTGACTCTTAGGAATCAGACTTCAGTTTCCTTAGTCCTCTTTGGGTTCACAGTTGCAGACACTCAGAATAAAAATGCCCATCCCAAAGCACTGAAATGAGGGTGCAAGGAGCAGGGTCCCTCACATAGCCGTAATTCAAGACTGTGTATGAGGAAGAGCATTTCCTGGTGTGAGAGAAGGGTGATATTTTGCTGAAGCCAAAAGGTTACAAAGTTAAATAATGAAAGTTATTGGTTCTGTGTGTTGTTTTTGGTTTGGATTTATTCTGGTGAGTTTGTTGGGTGTTGCTGGGAGAGGGGCGGGGTGGAAGATTTGACTGAGGGGGAGGTGGGATGACAAGGGAGGTGACAGAAAAGTAGGAGGTCGGGAGAGAATGTAAGTTCCCGAGCACCAATCCAATGGGAAAGGGGACAGGGACCGCCCCAGCCGGGAAGGGCATAAAATGTACCCAATTTGTTGAGGGGTGTGTGTGCTCGGCTCTCGGGGAGGGAGAGACACACCCGACTCAGCTGACTCGTAACTAATAACAGTTTGCTTTTGCTTCGACGACTTTGTCCTCATTAAATTGTATCAAAAAGTTAGTTCATTTCTAACACCGGGCAGGACTACGGACTTAGGGCGGTAGGGGATTGATCTCCACGGGCACTCCGGCCTCCCAAGTGTGGAGAGAGAGAGAGTGACTGGCCTGCTGGTGCAACAGAAGTGAGCTGGGAGGCTGCACTGCAGCCGCTGCTGTCATCTGTGCTGTCGGAGTCTGATCTCCGATGTGACACAGCAAGAGAGTTCCTGAGCTCAATGATTAACATCTCCAGAGAAGGGGAGGGGCCTTAAAAACTGAGAGGTGTTGGTTAAAAGCAACCCTGCCACTGTGACAGCTCTGTCAGGATAGCAGGCCTGCAGACGCGGAGTCCTCTAGGCCCGGTTTGGCCTCCCCTCCTTGCCCGCTCTCCCTGCAGAGCTGGGGGTCCCATGATGGGGCTGCAGCAGCGAGGGCTGGGCCTGTTCTCTGGGCCCAGGGGCCAGTTGTGCCCTGGAGGCTGTATAAATCTTTGAAATGCTGAGATTCTCATGTGTCATTTGGGGCTTTAAAAGAAAGCATTGTACTTGAAGGGACAAGGTATTCGTGAGCAAACCCTTACGCCAGGGATCCCAATGAAGGGTCTTGTACCCCCACCAAAGTGCAGCGAGTGGGGGTGAGGTGACATCCTGCTCAAGGCTGGTGTTCCACAGAAAGAGGGTGGCTGCCTGCCTTCCAGCATTGCAGCCTGCAGACCCAAATTCCAGAGTCCTTCAAGGGAAAGCTGGTTCCACCTTTGAGTTACACGATGTCAGACTTCCAGCAAGTTTCAAAGAAGATTTTCCTACCGATATATGATCTGATATTCTAAAAAGATTTCATGTAAAATGTACATAAAACAGACTTTTTTTGTTGTGTAATTAATTTTTTACATTTACTTTAAATTTTTTGTTATACTATCAATTCTGAAAATTAGATCTTATGCAAGAAATTACAAGGTGAAGCATCATCCATCCTGTTAAAATGATAGTGTTGTAGCACTCCTATTTTCCAATTTTGAAAATGAAATCTCAACAAAATTAATACAGCCATATGGAAAGCTTCCATTTATTATGTATAATTTCTGGTGGGAAAGTGTGCATTTGGAAGAATTTAGTTCCTTTCAATTTTAGGAGATTTCTCCCTGAGTAGACATTCAGTAAGTGAAATCTTTTAGACATTAGAGCTATTTTGTATAATTCATACAGCAAGTATAGCTTGTATCATTTGGCCAGGCCTTAGCTGCAGAAATGGTTTATCCCAGAGCCTGACCTTTTTATACTTCCCAAGTGAAAACTTATTTGCCATTTAAGCCAGTGCCTTTCACATGCAAGTCCATGAGGGGGCTGGCAACGACTGCCACTATCTTCTGAAATTGCAAATTGGTTAGATCTTCCCCAGTTTTAGTTTATTATCTCATGAACCTTTTGGGAAGGCTTTGAGATAATCACAGATAGGAGTCATAACTTCAGCAGCTTGTTCAGCCCCTCTTCTCTTTATATAGTGGGACTTTGGCTGGTAGACCCTTTTTTTCCTGGACAAATGACTATTGAATAGTAGTAAAAAAAGAATCCTAACAGAATAATTACAGAAAACAACTCCTGAAGTGACTTAACTGTCTATAGATATGATGAAATTCACCTCTACCTAGGCATTGGATGCTGCCTCAGGCAGACTGTGGTGAAGCCCTGTCCAGCCTCTCCCCCAGCTCCAGTTCAGCCTTCCTGCATTCCAAAGACTGCCTGGATCCTGATGTTTTGCAGCAAGCCCTGTGTTATTCTTTGTTCTTTGCCAGATCCTCTCCTTCGCTCCTATCACTCTCTTTGGTGTCACTTCTGGCATCTTGTCTTTTCTGAAGAAAAGAAAGTTTAAATTAGCTGCAAAACCTATGTAATGGTATATATTTGAGAGGACTAGTCCTGTTTTCATTCACAGCCCTGGGGGCTCAACCTGGCAGCTAAAATAAAAATAAGAGGTATTATCATGTCCTTAAAGCCGGTGCTGCAATTGTCCCTGCATTGAGAGATTGACTTAAGCTGACAGATGTTAACTCATCTGTTGTGGTTTCACCCAACTTTTGTCACCCTAGTAATGCTCTTGTAATGTGACTTCCTGAAAATAAGTTAATATTTATTCTACATATAGCTATTCAGCATATTTTCGTATGCAATTTATTACTGTTGAAGCTGTGAAAGCCAACACAGATTTGTCCAGCAAGCATATGGACTGGGCTCCTTATTTTGCAATTGTCTACAACCTCGATGAGCATATCTGTCTTTTAGGTTACAATGTAAGATGTACCCAAAAGTATGTATTCTATCACCATATTCATAAGCTGTTAAAAACAGGTGGGGCAGTGTTCTTTATCTCTTCCATGACTCATCCCTGATAACTCCCTCCGAGGAATATGTTCTGCTAATGGGCCATCAAGTCTCAGTGCATGACTGATGAAATTACATCATCCCATTGTGGGATGCTCCGCCCAGGGGGAAGAACAAAGGATTCCTACCTGGATATAATCTGAGATTTGGATCACCACAGGTGGCCTTACCTACTGGATTCCCAGAGGACAAGAGCTACACAACCACCTTCAGAGGAAGACCAGACCCTACTACAGGATCACCGCTTCAACAGAACCACATCTACTACTTCAAGAGGACTGCAGCCACCATTTAATCGGACTGCTACAACCACCCTGATCAACAGGGTGTCAGGTTGTATTCTGACTCTGTCAGGTTAAGCCAGTGTTTTCTGTCTTTATTTTAATTCTCCTATTAAATTGTAGTTCTGACTTGGAATCTTCCACTGGTTTGTTTTCAAACTAGTAGAGTATCCTCCATCATTTCCTCAGAAAAACTGCTTTTTCTTGTAGTTTAGCTTTGATGAAGGGGTAACTCAAGAAAGTTGAAGGCATAGCGTCAACATAGTGGAGACTTTTTTTTGGCCACAGGTCCCCAGAGCTTTCACAAATCTTCTCAGATGCTCCCACAATGCCACTTGCCTATGAGCAAGGCAGGCTAGGGAGCTGCCCTCTCTGGTGACAACATTTCTCCCAGTGATCCCTATACAAACTCTGGCATGCATCAAGAGCCTGTGGAAGGCACGCAAAACTCAGAGATGCAAATACACAGTGTGCTATCTACCAGGCTTACCTGGTTGCTCCTTCCTTACTCCACTTTGGACATACCAACAGGTTCCAGTTCTCTGAAACTACGTACTGAGAAGCCATTAGGCACTGAGGAGAAAGGTCTGTGGATGGCTCCCATGTCACTAGAACACAGCTGAGAGCTAGAAGTGAGCTCCTGCTCTGATCTTCGTGAGATAAGGTATCCATACAACTCCCAACACATGACTTAAGAAGCTCTTGGGCTGTTTGTGGGTCAGTCCCATTTCTCTCCTCCTTTCCTGCAGGCAGGTAGGAATAACCCTGAACCTCATGCTCTCTCATGAGCAGTGGTGGCACAAAGGAGACAAAGACTTGTCATACCTCACCACAGAGGATGACATTGAAGATCATCTGGATGATCACATAGGACCAGAAAATGTGTAACAACTGCAGGATCATCAGGAAAGCATTTATGAGACAGTTTATGGGGAACAATGAAACTTTCGTCACAAAGTAATAATATACACTGTGGGAAAGAGAGGGAGAGGCAAATCAGAAGACACAAGACTAAAGCAGGCTAAATATCTTCAGACTTAAAAGGATCGGGTATCTTTCTGGGCAATCACTTGGCTGATGTGTTCCCAGGGCAGAGCTAAGCTGAGCCAGGATGGCACCACCAGGCTTCACTCTGTGCCTAGCTCTCGCAAAGCAAGTCCCAGAGGACCTGCAGAAGCTCTGTATTAGAATCACCAACAATGCAATAGACTTTGCAGACAGGACAGTTGTCAGAAACCTGCAATACTCCCTAGAAAAGGCAGGAACTGGCAACATTTCTCCTAAAGTAAATCTTGAGAGGAACAATGGGCAAAAGTAAAACCATAAGAGGACCTCTCCACTGCCACGTAAATAAAAAGATAATACGTGGCTTTTTAAACTGAAGTTAGGGAAGAGTTAAGGGTGCAGATGATCAGCTAGCATGGCATTATTTTTAGCAAAAGTCACAGAAAGTCTGTATCCTCAGTGATGAGAACAGAAAGGAGGACAGCACTGGTTTGGAAATGGAAAGCAGACAGGACAGAGAGCAGTTCAGCACAGGAGAGAAATGATGAGTTGCTAGTATGTGTCCTCCTCCGCAAGTTACCTATGACATGAATATATTAGGATATATTGTATGCTGGGAAAACTTGTTGGACACAGCATGTATTTGCTCTGCACTTATTTTCCTAGACCTCTGCTGCTTGCTGTTGGTGCTGAGAGGTGCTGATCTCAATGGACCCTTAGTCTGATCCAGGACACCTATTACCTTCTTTGTCCTTACATTATGGTACAGCAGGTTAGGATACAGGGGCTTCACACTTTGTAGTGGAGACAACTGAAGTTGTGCTTGTTCTCAGGAAAGTTGCCTCAAGCTTTTTATTGCCTTTCTCTCTAAGGCAGCCATTTGACGAGAATCTGGGACTTGTCATGCAAAGTCAGCCTCATAAGCATCCAGACTAAATGGCAGCATGACCAAAGTTCACAACTCAGCATCTTCACTGGTAGTATGCAGCAAAGGGCAGGGACATAGGACAGCAACAGAGACTTATCCCTATGTGTGTATAGCATGTCCTATTTTAAAAATTCTTCTTGGTGTAACAAATGAAATGTTTGGTTTGAAAGAAAACAGAAAGCTTAGACTATAATGCAAGTGTTATGGAATGAGTTTATGGGAAGTTAGCCACTATCAGCTTTTCCAGGCAGCTTGGCAATGGTAAAGAAAGAAGAACAACTTCAGCCCAGTTAAAGGCTGGGAGGGTCGCCAGATGTATGTACACAAAAGCCATTCTCCAAGGCTGGTACCTGTGTGTGGCTTCTGGAGGAATCATTGCCGATGCTCTCCCAGCATGTCGAGTATCCCACCTCCTGAATCCCTCATGATTTTCTTGTTTTATTTCAGATATGTGGTGGGTCACCCTAAATTTACGGTGCTGTTTTTTCTATACTAATTTTATCTTAATAGACCTTTAAGCTTTAAGGCCTTTTTTAGTCTGCTAACAATTTCTTGGGAAATTCTAACCAGTATGGTTTGCACCTTCTTTCTCTCATAGGAAGCAGTGTTTATAACACAAGGAGTGGGAATAGAGGGGTAGAGGCTGTGGCTCTAGATTAATTAGTAGAATCAATTCATTAATATAGTTAAAACCCTGGCGGGTTTTTTTTTTTCTGTGGGTTCTTCTGTTCCAGTTGAATTAATCTTTGAACTTGTAGTGTTCTGTTCTCTGCCTTTTCTCCCTCAGCATGCAGAGTCACCTCTCCAGAAGCTCAAACAGCACATAACACCCACATTCAGAGGACAGCAAAATGTTACTCACATTAATGGGAAAATGACAAGCTGGGAGATGATGAAAACCACAGTGAAAACATTGAATACTGCTTCACAGACCCGCTTCCATTTCAGGTAATGGAGTATCTTGGCAAGCTGTAGAGAAACAAATTTCCATATGTCCCTTGTGCCTGTGTTCTCTTTCTAGGGGCCTGAGGGATTTCCCACATCCTGCAAGGATGACCAGGCTTGTAGGGATGTGTCCCAGTCCCTTTGCATCCAATTACTTTTCCACAAGAGCAGTAGAACTACTACTTCCTAAATGCACTGTCACTAGCTTACACGTCTTACTCATGGGCACTGCATTGATGTGTGTCATGTAGCAACGTGCACAGTTGCCAGTGCAGCCCACAGGCATGAGCACAGGCCTGCAACTGGGAGAGAGGCTTTTTACACAGGCAACAGTTTTAAACTAGGAGAGATTTAGATTAGATGTTAGGAAGAAAATATTTACTCAGAGGGTGGTGAGGCCCTGGCAGAGGTTGGCCAGAGAAGCTGTGGTTGCCCCATCCTTGGGGTAGGTTGAATTGGTCTTGGAGAAATCTGATCTAGTGGAAAGTGTCCCTGCCTGTGGCAGGGGGTTGGAATGAGATGGGCTTTAATGTCCTTTCCTACCCAAACCATTCTGTGATTCCACGATTTCCAGGTGAGGGTAACGCACCTCTAAAATATAATCAGAGGCATCATGGACCAACATGACTATCATCCCAAACCATATCATATTGGCACAGTAGGAGACAAAGATCAGAGTGATGGTGGCAATGTGCTGGATAATCTGTTCCTTAAAGTCCTGGCATGAGAAGAAAGACTGTCAGTCTTACCTTGCCCTGGCAGCACCTGTTCCTCCATGCTGCTGCCTCACTAGGATGTGTCAAACACCTCCACAAATCATTGCTCCCCATCACACTACAGCTCCCTGAGGTCCTGCACAATCGCAAGAAGAGAATCTTGTCCTTTATGCCCAGTTTATGGAAACCCAGATGAATACCCATGAGATATATGTAGGTGCAAACATGCTGGAAGACAGATTTTTATAAGTTTCCATGAATCAATCTGCCCTTCCAAAACTGCTCTCTTAATACCCGATATTTACTTCCAGATCCCTCCTCTGCGTATTGAAGGCCTTTTGTAATGACCGTAGATTGCCCTTGGCCTGGGGCAGGTCCAGTTCATGGGCTGTAATGGAGGGAGCTCTTCAATTGCCTGTGCTTCTTCAGTTGCCTGTGCTGCAAAAGTCACACATACATTTACAGGACCCTCATCAGGGCAGGCCAGGTCCCTCCCATCAGGAGGGCACAGCCCTCTGGTGCAGGCAGCACCCAAGAGCTGTGAAAGGCCATGATGTTCACCCAGTTCACCCAGTGCATGACCCTGGACCAGCCATGAGGCCCCCTGTGTCAGCCCCCAGCACTTCCCCAGCCTAGCAGACAGGAAGGCCATGCCACACATGAGCAGGACCCAGTGCAAGGTGCAGTGGTGGGATACGAGAGCTGAAGGGGCTCACGTGCACAAGGGTCTTCACAGCAGCACTCATGCCTTCTCCTTTGCACCCCCAGGGAGCTGAGAGCAGGACAGGGGGCACAGCCTCATGGTGGGGGCTGACTGAACTATCTGGTTGTGGTTGTGCTGCTGTCACTCACCTTCCTCTTCACATCAAAGGGCAGGGTGGCCACCAGTGAGTGGCAGAAGGAGAGCTCCAGGAGGTAGAACCAGCCCAGTATGGGTGGTAGAGGCTGTAAGACAGGTGACAGGCAGTCTGACAGCCCTGCCTAGCCCTGGGTTCAGGAGAGGGGAAGAGTCTTCCCCTTCATTCAACCTGCGTTTGGGACAGCAGGTGTTGGTCATGCCTAAATTTTCCTGTTCCCACCGACTGAACCATTTGATGATGCACTGACAAGGTCAGTCCAAAGCCAGGACTAGCCCTGGTCTGTCTGCAAAGGGACTGGGAGCAGCTGGGGTCTCCCCTCTTCAGGGGTTCAGACACCTCATCTCTATCCCTGCTTTGAGATGTGAGATGTAAGATGTCCTGACTGCCTTTTGTGGCCACACAGAGCCACTTCCAAACAAACTTGGGTGACAGAGAAAGTGAGAAGAGGTGCCTGCTCTGAGCAGAGCTCTCCATGGCCTGTCACATGGAGCACGTTTGAGGAGCTCATTAAGCAGATGTCAAACTGTTTGCCAAGATGCATAATGTGAGGACAAGAGACCAGAGGGGTGTTGAAATAAGACAGGTGGATATAATGAGTTATAAATATAAAGCTTTTTGTCATAAGGTTGTGCTGTCTCCATGCCTGAATGTTTTCAAAACTAAACTGGAAAAAACCTTAGGTAACCTGGTCTGATCTCACAGCTAAGTGCTGCAAGCAGGAGGTTGGACAAGAATCTTTCTGATCTCTCTTCCAATATGAATTATCTTGTGATTCCATGTATTTGCTGCTCACCTGTTGTGGAAATTTCAATCAGCACATGGTGTGGTCCCAAAACCAGGGCTTCTGTGCATAGAGAAAGCAGCAGTAAGAACCCAGAGCCTTTCAATGACATGTAAAGACCATGAGAAGAGGTATTCCAAGAACTCAGTGTGCCTGTGCTAGATCCAGTCTGGTTCTGAGCTTTGGAGAAAGTGGCTGGCAAAATGCATTTATCATGAGTGAATGGACAGGATGTCAGCCGGAGAGTCTTTGGAGCAGTGGGCAGCAGCCACAGTCAGGACAGGGTCTGCTCTTGTCTGAGATGCAAGAACTGTGTGTGGGTATCTGTGAGGAAGCACTTACACAAGAATCTAAGACAAGAACAGCAGGGTAACATCACTGACACCTAGCCAGGTCCACCCAGGGAAAAGGGAACTGCTGAATCAGGATCGGGGATGATTCTGCTCCATACCCCTGAATTCGTCCTTCTTTGGCTTTGCACCCATAGTCATGACCACACATGGTCTTTGGATGGGCTCTTTAGAGTGGCCTGAGACCATCAGCCTCATTTGCAATGAACAAAGAACCCTTGAAAGGTATCACTTCACAGCATGATCCTGCTCACATACTTACATCATACAGAAGAGCCAGTCCAGAGAAGAATGAGGTGAAATAAAATGTAAATCTCCAACTAAAACAGAAAACAAGGAATTAAGATCTCCTCCAGAGTTGAAATAGCTCCCCAGGCTGTGCCCGGATGCCCACAGGGGAACCTATGTTTGTTTGGATGGAGATTTGCAGAGTCTCAGCTCTGTTGACATATGGAAGCATGTGCTGTAAGGCAACAGGGTACCCACTTCCCAGCCAGGCTCTGCTGAGATCCACGCTTTGCCCAGATTCCTTGGGCATTCCATCAGTGTTAAAGAGGATGCGTTAAGACTTCCAAGATGCCTCTCCCTGTCTCCTTTTGTTGTGTGGGTATTTGTAGATCACCTATCAAATGCTTATACACCCCAGACAGTGGAAGGCACCCAGTTTTTCTCAGTGATGGCCCAGGAATGCTGGGGGATTTATAACTTTCTTTGGAAATGCTGCAGTAGGAAGCACTGAACAAGCTTTCAGGTGGAGAATATATATATTTTTTAAACATAATAACACAATTCAAGCACTGAATAATTTCTTTTTCAGAGGGGGAAGAAGAGTAGATCTCTTACCTGATAGGGGTCTTTATGTACATACAGCATTAAACCTCAAGGTGAGAACCAGCGATAACTTGATTCTCTTGATCAAGACACTTGATGACTCCTCTCTCCACCCTGACTCCATGTATTACTGAGATATGCAGGAAGATTTAATATAAGAGAGTAAACAACTTGGGGAAAAGGAAAGCTATGAAGATTTTGGTGCTTTCTTGTGTTGTTCAGTTTCAACCTCCCTCTTTCATGGCTTGCACTGCCTCCTAACTGCACTTCACGGATTCATTTTCTGCCCAACCATCCATGCTAACAATACCTTAAAATTTTAATTTTGTATCAAGATCATCTTTGAAAAGAAGTTTAATGCATTTTAAAAGCGGCTTTGGTGTTCAAAATCCTTCTGAGCATCTGAGATTTAAACCTGTTCTCCATCAAGGCTGGTAGACTCTGTTTAGGCAAATTTAACTTTTCAAAGGTAAAAATGGGAAGGAAGGAGGGAGGGGAGGAGGGAGGAAGCTGGCAGTGCTGTGGGGGGGCTCTGTGGTCAGTGTGTGCAGTAATGGGACCCAGCCTCGTGGGACAGAGGCTCCACTTGCAGCGACAGCAGCTCCCCTGGGAGTGTGTTTGGTGTAAGGACAGGGCAGAGGTTAGTGATGATGGGCAGACCTGTTGGAGGTCTCCATCACCAAAAGCTGACTCAGCTGCCTGGCCTCACAGAACTTCTTCATCAGCCTGGGGTGGTCCTGGGCCCGCCGGTGCCTGAACCAGGTCTCCACCTTTCTGACTGGCAAGTCACTTTGCTTGGCCAGTGAAACCAGCTCCTCCTGGAAAACAGAGCAGGGAGGAAGGACTGAGCCTTTTGGAGGCTGTCATTCCCTGTGAAGGAGGAAGAGCTCTGTTTCCAGGGCCTGCTTCTGCATGTCCACCTTTGCCCAAAGAACACCTTTCTTTGGAAAAAAAAATGCATCAACTCTATTTGCATTTGTGAACTCCCAGATTGTTTTGGCCATTTTAAAACTACAATTCAGACATATCTAAAATGCAGGTTTGGAAGTAAGCACAGCCTCTCCCTGGTTAAGTTTTGCCAGCTGTACACAATGGGATGCAATGTCTGGCTATAAAAGTCTAAATACATTTTTTTTCACCTCTGATACAATTTTGCCTTATAATTATCAGCTGCAGATGGAAAACCTGAAGATAAAAGAAGTTTCAGCTCGTAAAGATAAAGAAACAGACACATGGTTCACTCCATAATATTGGTAAACCATTCAGCTGTTGAAGTGGCAGTCACAGGCTCAAAGGCATCAATTCTATCATCCTCATTTTCTGCATGAATTCCAAATAACATGACAAGAGTTAAGGTTTATAAACTGTGATTAAAATTAATGTAAAGATGAGCTCATGAGCATTTTATAATTAATCTGACAGAGCTTCATACTGATTAGAGTAAATTATTTTTTAAAATACATGCATTAGACTGTGTCATGATCCAGGCCCAGAGACTGGTGGTGAATGGAACTAAATCCAGCTGGAGACTGGTGACCAATGGTTTTCCCCAGGGGTCAGTTTTGGGGCCAGTCCCATTTAATATCTTCATCAGTGATGTGGAAGAGGAGATTGAGGGAACCCTCAGTCATTTCACAGATAACACCAAGCTGGGTGGGATGTTGATCTGCTGGAGGGCACGAATTCTCTGCAGAGGCAATCTGACAGGCTGGATCAATGGGCCAAGGCCAATGGTGTGAGGTTCAACAAAGCAAAGTACCAGGCCCTGCCCTTGGGTCACAAGACCCCACAGAACAATCCAGGTTTGGGGTAGAGTGGCTGGAAAGCTGCCAGCGGTGAAGGGCCTGGGGGTGTTGGTCAATAGCGGCTGAACATGAGCCCAGGCAGCCAAGAAGGCCAATGGCACCGGGCCTGTACCAGCCACAGTGTGGCCAGCAGGACCAGGGCAGTGACTGTTCCCCTGTGCTGGGCATTGCTGAGGCATTTCAAATCCTGGGTTCAGTTTTAGGCCCCTCATGAGAAGAAAGTCATTGAAGGGCTGGAGCATGTCCAGAGAATGGCAACAGAGCTGGGTCTGGAGCACAAATCTGAGGAACAGCTGAGGGAGCTGGGGGGGGCTCAGCCTGGAGAAAAGGAGGCTCAGGGGAGACCTTCTTGCTCTCTACAACTTCCTGACAGAAAGTAGAACTAGATGAAAAGGCCTCAAGTTGTGCCAGGGGAGGTTTAGTTTGGAAAAACTTCAAGCCCTGGCACAGGCTGCCCAGGACAGTGGTGGAGTCCCCATTCTTGACGAGATTTAAAACATGTGTAGATGTGGTATGTGGGGACATGCTGGTGGCCTTGGCAGTGCCAAGTGGTTGGACTTGGTGATCTCAGAGAGCTTTTCCAACCTAAATGATTCAGTGATTCTGAAGGACTTGCAGTTCTGCCAAAAATAAGCAGCCTTAATAGACTCTACTCAAAGGGGTGGTGGCTGCCTTCTTGCCAGAGCCAGCAGCTCTCACAGCAGCTGCTGTGTTTGACACGCAGTGAGTCAGGAGGTGCTGGGATTGCAGCTGTTGAACATGTTGGAAGCTGCTGCAATATCTGCTTATACATCTCTTTCCTTGGAAGGGTGGTTAACAGTAACTGCCTTGCTTGCGAGGCTGGTTGGCCTGGCCTGGCATAGAGACAGAGAGAAGATGTTGCTTGCCTGGGCTCTTGGGACAATGGGACACAGGGGACACTCACCTTCTTTGGGGTTCTGCCCAGCAGAATGTAGAAGCCTTCCAGTGTGGCATTGGTCTGAACTTTGGGCCTCTGCTTGTCACTCACCCCCAACGCCCTGCCCAAGGGCAGAGCCAGGGTTCTACAAGAGGAAAGAGTTCTGGCAGGAGAGGACCTGTGTGCCCATACTGGCAGCCAGGGTCAGCCAACAGGAAGATGCTGCCAGTGCCGTGTTCTGTACTGGATGTTCTCTGCCCCAGCACTCCAGCGCTGCCAGAGTGCTCACACACCCAGCCCAAGGCTCCCAGTACTGCTCCAGCACACACTCAAGGCTTGGTGCCTCTGTCAGGTCAATGCTCTTTCTTCAGAAACACAAGGGCACCAAAGCAAAGGTGAGGATGTACAGTAACAATGGCTAAATAAGCAATAATTGATTTTGCTGAGGCAACAGGACACAGAGCATGCCTCTGTGTTGGAGTGCGTCCTGGTCCTCCTTACAGTGCTCCTGAGCAGTCCAGAGGATGCCACCAAAACCAGTCTGCAAGTGTCTGAATGTCCCGCGGGCTCTGTGCCCTGGGTGCCTCACCACTGGCTGTGGCAGGAGCCAAGGACAGAACACGTGAGGATGTGCTGGTTCCTGCAGGAAACCTCAGCAAAGCTCTAGTGGGAGGCATTGTGTTCTAAATCAGGTCATTTCTAGGAAGCCAGGCAAGTGCAACTTGCTTTCCCTTCTTTGAGGGAAGACCTGATGACCGTGGAATTAACTCTGGCTCTTCCTGCAGCCCTCATCTGCCACATCTTCTCACACGGCTGTGCACTGCAGGCAGGAGCCAGCACTCGGGGCAGATGGGTCAGTGCTCCCCCCCGCTCCCTCAGGAGAGACCCTCTGTCCCAGCTTAGGGCAGGTTTGCTGACTACAGCTTTGACACTTCATGTGTTCCCCTCTTCCCACCCTGAAGTCCTGCTCTGTGTGGTGGGAAGCATGCCATCAATTCTGCCCATGCAGGCACATGGCCCTGCTTTAACTGACTGGCTTCCAATTTCCCGTGCACGAGGGCTGGTCTGTACCTGCCGTGTGTCAGGCCTTGTTCCTGGAAAAGGGGCTCAAAGCCCTGTCTGAATCCATCTCATGGGACCAGCAATGTGGATCTGCCTCATTTCCACACACAAGTTCTGGGAAGATGCCAGCCAGTCCTCACGCTCCCCTGGGGTGACGCGCCTGCAGCTGGGACACTGGAGTGCATCATCAGCCCTGACAGAACTGGGGTCCTCTGGTGTCAGGAGGAGAAAGTGGGGCAGAGCTGGGCAAAGAGTGGTGTGAGCAAAGGGGTCCCACAGCAGCTCTAGGAGCTGTGGGGTAGGAGTATCCTCTAGGATCAGGTTGAACCCCGGCTCAGCTATGGGCTCCCAGCACTGACATACCCAGTAAATCCCTCATCTGTGTTGCAAGCTCCCATATCTGTGTTGGGCTGTCTCCAGAGGGACCCTCCGTGCACAGCTGAGGTGTGACTGAGTGATGGACTTGTCTTTTCACATCTACAGGCACAGGAGAGAGGGAGGGCAGGAGAAAGAGCTGCCACACAAATACCATATGGTATGAAAAGCAGAGAGATTCGTTATTCTTGGGGACAATCGCATGTACACTTCATAGTGGTCAGGAGGTAGGTAAGGATTATTCTGGAGCAGCCCTGCAAAATACTGGTGGCAACCAGCACAGGAGAAACCAGAGGTGCTGCACTCACCTTTCAAAGATGCATCAGACAAAGATCAATAGCAGGGCACCAAGGATACAGAGCAGGAGGTGCTGAGGCTGAGGGTTGTGAATGTCTGCAGACTCCTTCAGGTCTTCCCAGACAGCTCTAGGTGGCAGCCAGTATTCATGGTGCCAGAACCCCTCTGACACTCCCATTCTGGTCAACACGGTGGGCAGGGAACCCAGGGGCTGCCTGCAGCACGCAGGTATTAGTAAGGCATAAAGCTCCCTGCTAAATCAGGATTCCAAACTCAACAGCTAATCACTCACTGTCCCCACCTCTTGCTCAATCCCAGGAGAATGTCAGACTAGTTGAAATATCAGCACTTGTTCTGACCTGCCTGTGAGCTTGGAGGTGAGGTAAGATGTCCTACTACAAGAGAGTAATTTAGTGGGTGTCGAGGAGGTGGCTGATTTCAATTTCACTCTGCTTCACAGAGATGACTAAAGTCCCTACCTAGTGACACTGTCAGCAGGGGCATGTCTCTTGCCCCCTCCTTCTATGAAGCATTTTCTTCTCAGGCTGCAAAGTCCTCATCTCTTAATCAGCTCTGACACCTGACAGAGGGTGCGGATGGAGGTCCCGGGGGAGACTGTCTACATCCATTAAAATCTTCTGGCATCTTCAGAGCCCCAGCAATCTCAGTTTTTGTTCCTTCATCTCGGCCAGCGACATCCCATATCCTGTTTGCATTTTGAACCATTATGTACTGAGCACAAAGCTAAGGCACTGCTCCCCAGAGCAGTTCTAGAGTGCTCACACGCAGCCCAGCACTTCAGGACACCTTCTCTCGTGCACCACCTTCCTCTGCTCCACTCAGCTTCATCTGTGTTCTGTCCATCTCTCAGTGCTGTGAACTGCAGCAGCCAATCTGCAACACCATCACGAAGAACCTTCATTATCAGCTGATTTTGCCATCTGCCTTTCCCTCCCCCTTTTTGGGGGCACCTGCAACGATACACAGCTGCAAACAATCCGTGTTAGTCTCTCATAGTCACCCCAGGTGGGTTTCCTCAGGCTGGTGAGGGACCTTTCTGAATGCCTTTGCAAAGCGGAGCAGGGTGCAGGTTCTCTCTACTACATGTGCTCACCAATTCTTTGGGGTAACTCCAGCAGAGTGAGACATAACTTCCCTGCAGACCACCCCATGGGGACTCCTTCCTATTATGTTCATATCTGTTTCCAAAAATTCTATCACATATAATACTTTCTACTGCTCTGACCAGTCTGCATGTCAGACTACACAGGGGTGTAGTTTCTCACATTCCCGCTTGGAACGTTCTTAAATTTTTCTGATAACAATATGATTTGAAACGAAAAACGGCATTCCACAGGTGGTACTTGAACTCCTCTAAGAACAAATTTCCTCCTGCCAGTGGGTTTGAAGGTTTGCTGTTACTCAGTTAGTCTGTGTGCTGGTAACATTTTCTCACCTATTGGCTTGAAGTGGATCCTCTTGGAATGTGGCCTCAGTGAGATGTCAGGGATTGGACCCTCTCTCCCTCAGCTTCGGAGCCATACAGGGCAGCTCACTGCATTTCTTGGCTCTAGCCTGATGTATCCCAGAGTTCCTGCTGTCTGCCACCCTCTTATCTGAATCCAGCAGTCTTGCCAATGTTTCAGAGACTGGTATTGCCTTTCAAGTTGTTTCTCAGGATATTTCTTGGCCTGCTTTATCACATGCTTACACTCATCTGACAAAGTTATAGGTCTTTTCCCTTGTTTAGACATGACTTCAGCTTTTTGAACAAGGCCTTGCCCTTATCTGCAGGCACTATGTCTGCTGTACCTGTGAGAATGAGAAAAGCAATGTTGTTCCAAGTGCAGCCATCTAAGAAAAGGTTCTCTTGGGCATACATTTCTGAATGAAATAATACGAAATAATGTGATAATAGAGATCTTTGAAATTTACTGTGTGCAGGAGGAAGTAAACAACTGTGCCAAACTATTCTTAAAACAAGATCCAAAATGGCACCAGATGTCCACGTCTACTGGAGTCAGCAGATTCACGTCAGCCATAATTTTGGGCTAGGACAGCCTGGGGGCCACACTGTGCCAGCCTTGACTCACCTACCTCACAGCAGCCCGGAAGCATCAGTATATGCTCTTTTTCCCATGGCTCACCTGGAGCTGGATGCCTCATCTCCCACAGTTGCTCACTAACATTATGTGGGCCCACACTGTGTGATGCATGTCTTGTCTGTGCATATGGGGGACAAAAGTACAGGGGAAAGAGAGTCAGGCCCTGCTGTGGTGCCCAATGCTCCATCTGGAGGTGGAACTCTCTATTAGAGAGTAAGTCCTATGAGGAGAAGCTGAGGGAGCTCGGGGCGGTCAGCCTGGAGAAAAGGAGGCTCAGGGTGATCTTCTCACTCTCTACAACTCCTTGACAGGAGGGTGCAGCCAGGTGGGGGTCGGGTTCTGCTCCCAGGTAACAAGTGACAGGAAGAGAGGAAATGGACTCAAGCCATGCCAGGGGAGGTGTGGGTTGGACATCACGAAGAATTTTTTCATGGAAAGGGTTGTTAAACACTGGAATGGGTTGCCCAGGGAGATGGTGGAGTCACCATCCCTGAAAGTAATTAAGAAGTGACCAGACTCAGTGCTCTGCTCTGGCTGACAAAGCGGTGACCAGTCACAGGTTGTACTTGATGATCTGAGACCTTCCTCAATCTAATGGATTTGGTGCTTCCATCATCTGCTCTGCTGAGTTTCTCAGCAGACAAGCAACAGACTTGCTGCAGCTTTTCTACAGCAGCTCTTCTGTGGGGGGGAGCTGTGATGCCCCATGTGCGAAGAGAGGAGGGATGGATACACTAAATTCTTAAACACTATCACACTACTCAGAAGCTTCCCAGCCCTGGAGCAAACATAAAGAGAGAAGGTGGAGCAGTGCAGGGAGGAAGCTGAATGTTTCTCAAGCCTTAGCAAACTGATGGCAAGAAAACAAATTCAGCAGCTGATCTGCCTCAATGACTCATCACTGTCATGCTCAGTTCCTCAGCTAAAGGCGGCACTCAGTAGTTCTTGTTCGAATCCAACAGCGCTCCTGTATCCTTGATGTATCCTTTCACAAGAACCAGATTTGCCTCCTAACAAGCTTATCTCAATCTTCAGGGACACAAAAAAGCCCTGAGGATCAAATCTGGCAGGCATTAACATCCACTGGCTCCACTGGGCATTGTGCAGACTCTGGGAAGCATTCTGCTCCTTAGAGGAGAGGTGGTGTGATTTTGCAACAGGGATCTTCCCTAGCCTCCTAAAACCTCACAAAAAAAGAAGAATAGATATTAATTTCTCTCCTCCTACCCTTGCAAGGCCAAAGCGCCTCCCCAGTGTTGCCATCTTGGACTTGCCACTGTCCTGGCAGTACCGAGTAACCTGGCCTGCCCCCAAGTCTAGTGTAGGGGTGTCCCAAATTGTCCCTTGTTCCGGGGCCAAATACAGTATTACTGAGCAGGAGACAAACCTGGCAGCTGCAGGTCTTTACTGACATGGCTCAGTGTGGCTGTGTGTCCTGTGTATGCAACATCTTCCCCTTGGCAATGGCACCCACATGGGTCTCCCTCATCACATGTCCACCTGTAAGGTGCAGCCAGCCAGGTTTACCTCCTGGTGGTTAAAGAAGTAGAAAAGAGACCAGATGACCAAACCTTTAAAAGTAATTTATAAAGAACATTTACATTCAGTAGTACAAAACGATATATAACTATCCCTCCTGAGCACACCACCTGCAGACAGGTGAGACCATACGCTCAGATCACAGCGTATGGAGCATGTGCTTCCAACTTCCAATTATCACAGAATTAGAGAATATTATGCGTTGGAAGGGACTCACAAGGATCACCAAGTCCAGCTCCTAAGTGAATGGCCCATACAGGGATCAAACCCACAACCTTGGCATTATTAACACCATGCTGAGCTAAGGTTCCAGAGACAGATTATCTTCAGCAAATCAAGATTTAAATGACAATGCAGGAGCCTCCTCCCACAGCACGTTATTGCTCTGGAATCATTCATGCTGAAATCACTTTTTCCCTTCTGAAATTATCAAATTCCAGTGTAGAAATGCAATTATCCAGATGTATTTTGACTGAAACTGAAAATGAGCATACAAAAGCTCAGCTCAAAGCTTCTCAGTCACATCTCAGGCGACCTGAGTGGAGTGATGAAAATCCTCTTGTCTTTCTATGCTGTCACTTTCTTCATAACTTAAACATGTGCACCACCTCCTCAGATAAGGCATTTCCTTGGTCCATGTCCCATCCCCGCCCAGTTAGCACTAGGTACATAAAGAGAAGTGTCTGCGTGGCCTCGGCAGTCTAAGTCCCTGCATTCATTACAGTGAATCTGTTAATACTTTGGTTTCATAGATTAAGTGACCTATAAAACAGAAATTCACATAACACTAATTTAAATGTCTTAAGAGATTGCACA
This sequence comes from Cnemophilus loriae, assembly GCA_013397755.1. Lineage (NCBI taxonomy): Eukaryota > Metazoa > Chordata > Aves > Passeriformes > Corvidae > Cnemophilus > Cnemophilus loriae. The sequence continues at coordinate 116,732 of VZTF01001974.1, forward strand.
ATCCAAAAATCTAAGACTACATATGATACAAGATATGGCAACTAAACAAACTGAATCAGCACTACATCATGACTTCATGGACCACTGCTTTATTCTTGCTATTCTTGATACACGTAGGCAAAGGCCCTAGAGTTAGAAAGCCATGCTAAAGCATTATTCCATAAAGTTCAGCAGATTTTCTCTGGACCCTTCTTCCTTTGAGAACAGGGGAAATGTATCCTCTTCTTGCCACAGGCTGACTCTGTAAACATTTCCCACCGTGCCAGTCACACTAAGTGAAAACATGAGCACTTTAATCAGTGTTGTCTTCTAGACTATATAGTTCCGTGTCATCTCCCTTCCTCTGACTACTTCCTTCCAAGACAGGTTTAGAGGATTATGTGACAGTTGAGAAACAGCTGTCTGGCTTTTCCAATGTGATTTGGATGGGTACTCCTCCAGCCTGGGCTTTGGAGTTCCCTCCTTAGGGGCAATAAGTAGGATTTGAGATCCATACTATTACAAAACTGGTCACTGGCACAAAGAGTACTTCCTTTGAGAAGAACATGTTTTATCTTACGCCTTTCCAAAGCCTTCATTTCACTATGCTCAGTTTTAATTTTGTAAGTGTGTACAGGGCACCTGTTTTCTCAGAAGAGGTATCCCAGTGGTAAGATTTGTCACTTGTCAGCCATAATAATTACTGGCAATAGGCCAGGGCCTCCAGAGGCTGATCCAGGCTGAACAGATTCCTATCAAACATTATGTGGGTAAAACTTGGTACTGCCAGAGTTTATCCACCTTTTTATTTTTAAAGTATTTTTCAAGATTAATACATTTGACAACAATTACGGTACAGTCAAACCACTTTGATCCCTTGCTATCTGTTTTGGGGCTACAACCTATAGTAAGCTTTTACTGAAGGAAGACAAAAAACTCCCTTCAAATATCACTGATTATAAACATTTCTGTTTATGGGAAGCAGGAATTCAGCTACAATACTGCAATTGCACTCCATTTTATCTACACAATGAGCAAAACTGTTTCTACAGATGATGGCCTGGGTTTGCTGGAGGCCAGACCAGCAGCACAAGGACAGCAGCTATCTTTCCTTGGCGTGGCCGTTGGCAAGGTGGGCTCTGTTGTTCAGGGGCTCAGATCCATTCCTCTGGATGTAACCATTGCTCGTGACGTTGCTGAAATATGTGATCCCATTTTTCTCCTTTTCCCTAATTTTCTCTCTTTCTTCATCCTTGTCACTTTCTTCTGTGTCACTTCTCATGTCCTTTTCCATCTACAAAAACAGGTAAGTGAGAAGCCAGACAAACACAGCAGTTGCACAAGCAGCAGTGATGGCTGAACCACAGGCTGACCATGCACCTGCTGCCTCAGCCACTCACCCTCAGCACAGTCGTGCTCTGTCCCCTCAGCTTTTACATTACCCTTGGGAACAGATTCTCCCTGCCTCTTTGATTTCAGTCTCACTGGAATCTCATCTGTAATCCATTAGGAATTACAGGCTGAGAAGCAGAACAAAACCACAAATGCCCGGGACTGTGGGCAACTGTGTAAGCCTGAGGAGATCCACATTGCTGCCCTGGTCATCAGCATGTGGGAGAAGGATGGGGGAGGCACTTAATCAAGCCCTTTTACACTCTCCAAGAGGGACAAGGAGCTAACTTCTGCCTACACATGGCCTGGGTGGCTGCAGGCTGACAACACTGCTTGGGACAGGCTGCAAACACATGCTTCCATACAAACCAAAGGCTCAACACAAAGCCACTCCACTCTGATCACATTCAGTTTTATGGTCAGGCTCTTCCTCTTGCTGTTTATTGAGAGACCTGTTAATCCACTTCTGTAAGTATTTAATTAATTGCCTTAAAAGGAAGGCAAAAAAGAAATAATGGGATGACAGTTTAGAAAAAGCAGCTCAACACTTCCTGGCTTCTCAGGCTGTCTCTACTCTGCCATATAAGATGCCAAAACTGGGGACAAATTCACAGTGTCACACTCCTTGTTGGAAAGAGAGAAAGCTGCAAACCCTTTCTGTGACCTGAGCTTTAGAAACTGCTCAGGGGCAAATCAGGTGCTGCCCAGAAACTTAGTCTTCATTTATGGCTGTCCATTCTTCTTGAGATCTCCCAGATCATACTGAGAACTCTATTTGGGCTCATCCTCTTTCCAGAGATCACTACAACCAGATGCAGACAGGATTTGTAAAAATCTAAACTTGCACTGAATTCTATCTGCCTCCAAGGACAATATGGGTGGGAGATGCTATCTGCTGTGAACAACCTGCACCTCAGATCGCTCTGGAACTGACAGCTCAGGAAATATGCAGGAGTCTGGATCTGCAGCATAAGGACAAATCGTAGTCAATATTTCTAAGTTTATCCATTTATAGCCAGAGAATGTGGCTGAGACCTTAAATCTGGCAAGATTCCCAAAGGAATTATAAAGCTGCTCCCTCTACGAGGGAATGAAACCCGTACTTCAGGATCTAGGCTGAGTTCTAATTACTGGGGATTAGGGAACATCATGTGAGAAGGTGGTAAGGATTATCCTGTAGCCAGAGAGGAAAACCATGGAGACCAGAAAGGCCCGCAAGAAGAACATGAACTGATTGTAGCAAGAGTTTCATGGCTCTCAAAGAGAGAATGTCTTGTATTCTTGCTGATACTGCTTTGGGCTACTAAATATTGTCATTGAAACAGATCTGTTTAGGACAACTTTTTTTTGCTTTTTCACTGCTCAGTACAGAAAGTTCTCAAATATATTTTTATATCAAATCTGGCAGATTGACTTTAGATAAAAAAGGAAAAATTCTGGATATGCTTCGATTTTCCTCCCTGATGGTTCTTTTCTTTCTAGTAAGACTATTTATTACCTCATCATTTTACACTACAGTAACTGCAGTGGTAATTCAGCCCACACAAAAACTAGGAAAACAATAAAAGGCTGTCTTCAGTTGCGTCTTCATTTCCGGCCCTGTTTCCTGATTTGCAACTAATTTGCTCTGTGCTACCTTAAGGGACGGCAGAAAAAGAAAATGGGGACAATATGGATAAAGATGAGCCTTTAATGCTTGCTCTCAGTGTCTCAGTAAGACAGAATTCCTCAGTCAGATCCTAGTAAAACAAATCATCCTGGGCTCTGAGGTCAGTTCCCACGAGGCGCTGACTGGTCACCTTTGGACCGCGTCCTTGGCATGTGGCCAGTCATGGCTTTGATTTTGGGAAGAATTTCATGCTGAGCAGCGGTTTGGTCTCACAGCAAATACAACAGGACAGAAAGAGTGTGATGTGGGATGCATTTCCCTTCAGTTTATACAGCTGGAGCTCAGATACTGATCTCTGGTTGCTCTGTGCCTGTTGAGCAGCACTGCCAGGTGCAGTATGGAATGGATCATGATTTGGGCACGCCTGTTGCCCTCCACTGATGCAAGAAGAGCCCAGGCAGCTGGTTTAGACAGAAAAACCTACTGTGTAGAAATCTACAGCACCGTAATACAATTGTAATTGTGCTGTTCCTGTACAATAGGGGAAACACTTTTGCACTGGCCTCGCCAATCATTACAATTTTCCCTTCCCTGATTTCTTAGTCTTGTTACAAATGCAAATCACACTGCACAAAGCGTTGAGATTTTTACTCAGATGTCACTGGCTTTGTTCACAGACATCTCTCCTGGAGTCCAATCCACATTTTTGTTGAATATAAGCATCAGAAGTGGACCCAATATTGTAGTGACTCATAAAAATTTTTTGGGTCAACTTTCCCTAATATTATTGAGTATCCTTCCACCTCACTGTTGGTAATATACATGTATAATTTCACTAGAACAATAAGGAATCCTGCCAGATGGACCCCTTGCATTCTCAAGCAGTCTACGTGGACCCTCCCTCCCTCCCTGCGTGATGTAAAGGATACTACAAACTGGTGCATACCGTGCCCTGGAGGATGAACTTGTAGACCATATGAATAATTAGGCAGGACCAGAAGACATGGAGTAGCTGCAGAATTATCAGGAGAACATTCACAAAGTAGTATCCAAAGAAGGGTTGGAATATCTCCATGGAGTAATAGTAGGTGTTATAAAGCACTCTGCAAAACAGAGGGAATTGCAGTGGAGGTAAAGCATGTTGTTAATAGAGCCACAATTAAGCCCCAGAAATTTGTAGTCACAAAGGAAGTTTCAGATCAGCCACTTCAATCTTTACCTATCACATGTGAGCCAACTCTCAGTTCCCCACCCGAAATACACAGGATAGAGCCACTGGCCCAGGGCTCCTCCTCTGCAGCACCCCTCAGGGCTTCAAGACTGCTCTATAAACTCCGAGGCAGAGCACCCTTGTTTACCCCAAGGCAGGTGCAACAGCCATGTGGCACTTCAGCCTGTGCAAAGGGCAGGAACACATGCTCCAGGACTGAAAAGCAAAGGCTGCAGCACCCAGCTAACTGTCCTGTCTCTCAGAAGGCAGCTTTTCCATGTCCCCTCACTGCAGCAGACTCACGTGTAGGGGTAGATGACTAGGCGGCTGATCAGGAAAACAGCTGAGAAGATCATGAAGAGGCTGTCACAAGTTTTTTTCCACTTCATGTAATTGAATATCTTAGTTGGCTGGAAGGAGAAAAAATAGTAAAACAGCAGCCAAGACAGCATCTGCACACACTCCAGGGGGCTAATGAGACTGGTATGACACAACCTGCGTGCAGGCAACCACAGCTCTGCCCAGCTCTCAGCTGGGCACCCTCGGTAGGTCAGCAGAGCAGCACAAAGGACCTGTGGAACACCCCAGTGCTTGGCCCATGTTGTGTTAGATAGAAGGACACTCTGTGACTGAAGAGCACCATTGCTATTTAGGCTCTGCCTGGCTCACCTCTAGGAAGCAATCAGAGGCATCATGAATCACCATCACCAGTGTCCCAATGCGGATGTAGTTGGCACAATATGAAAAACTGATCAGGAAGATGGTTGCAGCATGATGGACTATCTGCTCCTTGAAATCCTGATGAGAAGGGGAACAGCAGAGAATAAAATACATAATGCACCTCCTGCCCCAGTCCAAGCATGGTTCCCGCAGGTAGCAATGATATCTCTCTACCCAGTGACTAAGAAACCTCCCACTACAAAGTCTTACCCATGTAATTCTATTACCAAATGCATTCTAGAAATGTAGGCAACCAAGAGACCCAGGAATGAAGAGCTTGTGGTGCAAACTGAGGATCTCACAACAAAGAATATTCTCTCCCTCCACCAGCCATGGTCTGATGCCGCACTCTGTCTGTTGGGACACTGGCACCAGGAACACAAGCAGATTTACTGGCAGAGAACCACCTCTTTTCCTCTCTCTACGATCAGTGCAGCCTAGAAGAGTTGCAGAAGAGCAATTTTTATGTTTGGATTTTAAGTCTGATTTGAGAACTCTGCAGTACTTTGCACCTTTCTGTGTCAGGGTTGATGCTCTCCACTTCTCAGAGGAGAGAAAGCCAGTGACTAGGAATGAAAATTCCTGTGAATGAGCAAGGAGAGAGTCCCACAAAACCTTGACTAGCACTATACACATGCTCTTAGAGTTCACTTTTCTAAGTGTTCAGCTTGTGTCCTGTTTGTACTTGATTCTCCCCTGAGACTGCCACTCACCTTCCTCTTCACGTCGAAGGGCAAGGTGAAGACCAGTGACCAGTAGAAGGAGAGCTCCAGCATGTAGTACCAGAACAGGGAGGGTTGGAGAGGCTGTGAGACAGGGAGAGACAGGGAAATATCCATCAGATACATTAGTGCAAGGGATGCAAGTGAAAACTCCTTTCAAGGCAAAAGACAACTGCAGTGGGTTGATGCTGACTGGATGCCAGGCAGCCACCAAAGCCACTCTGTCACTCCCCTGCACAGCTGGACAGAGGAGAGAAAATATAACAAAGGGTTCATGAGTTGAGATAAGGACCAGGAGAGATTGCTTATCAAATACAGTTATGGGCAAAACAGACTCTAATTAGAGATATTAATTACGTTCATTGCTAACAAAATCAGAGCACAATCATGAGAAGTGAAATAAACCCTTAAAAACACCTTTCCCCCTGCCCCTCCCTCCTTCCCTGCTCTACCTCCTACCCCAGTGGCGCAAGGAGATGGGAATGGGGGTTATGGTCAGTTCATCAACCGTGGTTTCTCCTGCTGCTCGGGAAGAAGAATTGTTCCCCTGCTGCACTGTGGGGTCCCTCCTACAGGAGACAGTTCTTCATTAACTTCTCTGATGTGAGTCCATCCCACGGGCAACAGCTCTCTGCAAACTGCTCCAATGTGAGTTCATCCCAGGGACAACAGTCCTTCCCAAACTGCTGTGGCATGGGTCACTCTTCCATGGGTGCAGTCCTTCAAGGAAAAGCTGCTCCAGCATGGGAGCAGGGCTCCTCTCTCCACGGGTCTCCCACAGGGTCACAGCCTCCTCCTGGCATCCACCCGCTCTGGCACGGGGCTCCTCCGCAGGCTGCGGGTGGATCTCTGCATCCCCGTGGATCTCCAGGGGCTGCGGGGGCACAGCTGCCTCACCATGGTCTTCATCAGGGGCTGCAGAGGAATCTCAGCTCCGGCACCTGGAGCAGCTCCTGCTCCTCCTTCACTGTTCTTGGTGTCTGCAGAGTTGTTCCTCTCCCATGTTCTCACTCGTCTCTTCTCTGGCTGCAAATACAACTGTGCAACAACTTTTTATTTCTTTTCTTTCTTCTTAAATCTGTTATCACAGAGGTGTTACCACTATTTCTAATTGGCCCAGCCTTGGCCAGCGGCACGTTCAGCTTTGAAGCCACCAGGGACTGGCTCGGCTGGACATGGAGGAAGATTCTGGCAACTTCATACAGAAGCCACCCCTGTAGCCCTCTGCTACCAAAACCAGGCCATGAAAACCCAATACAACAACCAAATCAACAAAGATGACTCCTGCAGCTACAGGGGGAAATACTTCAACTGAACAACACATTCACTTACTAAATGTCATCTGTGCTAAGATGAAATCAAACAGCAGGGGAAATTCCACTTTATCACACCATGTCAAACATTTAGGGAACCACCACAAAGATCCTGAATATTTTTAGTATTTCTTCAGCACTGTTCAGATTCCTAAGCAGACAGTACACAGTTTTAAAAACTATATAAACCAATTCATTAAGGTGGAAAAGGAGTAGCTGAATAAATCATTCCCTTTTTAGTCTTGAAGATGCTTCAGATACCCTGCACTCTGTCATAGATGTTCCAGTTTAATCAAACTAATGGGAGGAAAATCCAATCGCAGCAGGAAATGTAATTCGTATTCTTTTGGGTAAATTATCTGGGCTTTTACAGCTGGGAAACTGAAAGCTTAGATCCACTCAGCAAAATCTTGTTATTTAACAAGCAATTTTTGCTGTTGTGGCACTATATGACCTCCTTAAACCTGAATCTATTTGATAAATAATTACTATGACTAAAGGGGCTTTGCAACCATTTCCAAAGGAACATGGAGTATTGTGCCCCCAAATACCAACGGGTTATTTATGGCCTTCATAAATTTTAGTTTGTTTTCCTTTGTAACACCAGTCATTGGCCACAAGAGAAAGCACAGCTGGATGCCCTGGGGCTTCCAGGGAGGATATGAACATCTCCCTAGCTGGTATGTGCTGGTCACACTCCAGGTTATCCAAACAGGAGCTCTGGATCAGAAGCTATTTTTTCCCCCCCCAAAGACCAGACTGTCTGGGAGAACTGGTCTTTCTTTTGTCATTGTCTATAGCACAGGGCATGGTCTGTTTAGTAGAAATTGTAATTAATACATTTGTTGTTCCTGCTAATACACAGGTTTGTCCTTGACTTGCTCTTTGCCAGCGGGACATGACCAGCTCTGGTTTTGGTTTTTTCTGTTTGTTACAAATGTTGGAAAATGGGTGTGTGTTGGATTTATGTGGAAAGGCTTTGGTAGCAGGGTGGGGGCAGGGGTGGCTTCTGTGAGATGCGAGAAGCTGCCCCCTGTCCAGCAGAGCCAGTTCCAGACACCTCCAAGAAGGATCTGCCACTGGCTCCATGAACAACAGTGGCAGTGCCTTGAGGACAATGTATTTAAGAATGAAAAAAACTGCTGAGCAACAGTGGTGTGGAGAGAGGAGCGAGAATATGAGATACAACTCTGCAGATCCTCAGGTCAGTGCAGAAGGAGGAGGAGCTCCTGGCACCGGAGCAGAGATTCCCCAGCTGTGCCCTTGCAGCCCATGGAGGCCCACAGGTAGCAGAAATCCACCTGCAGTCCCTGGAGGACCCCTGACCAGAGCAGGGGATGTGCCCTAAGGAAGCTCTGACCCTGTGGAGACCCTGTACTGGGGCAGGCTCCTGGCAGCACCTGTGGACCTGTGGTGGACCCACGATGGAGCAGTCCGTTCCTAAGGGACTGCACCCTGTGGAAAGGACCCACAGTGGAGAAGTTCATGGAGAGCTGTCTCCCGCTGGAGAACCCTGCTGCTGGAGCAGGAGAAGAGCTGGAGCGGGAGGAAGGAGCAGCAGAGCCAAGGTTTGTTGAACTGACCACAACCTCCATTCCACACCCCCCTGCACCACTGCAGGGGAGGAGGTGGAGAATGTGGGAGTGAAGTTAAGTCCAGGAAGAAGGGAGGGGTGCGGGAAGGAGTTTTTAAGATTTGGGTTTATTTCTTACTAAACTACTCTTATTTGATTAATAGCAAATTAAATTAATTTTTCCCCAAGTCAAGCCTGTTTTGCCCATGATGGTAACTGGGGAGTGCTCTCTCCCTGTCCTTATCTCAACCCATGAGCCTTTTGCTATATTTTCTCCTCCCTTTCCATTTGAGGAGAGGGGAGAAAAATGGGCTTGATGGGCACACTGTGGCCAGCCAGGATCAGTCCATCACAGTGTGCCATTATGGAGGCTCTGATTGTTTTTGACACGTACTGCAAGTGTACAGAGCAGGAGACCTGAGTGATCCTTTCAGTCTTACACTCCTATTCAAGGCCCACTTGTTTGTAGGTTTTAATTTTTACACAGAACTACACATTTGCCCCTAAAATTTTGGCCTTTGAGCAATACTGGATTGTTCAGAGACTCGTCTTGAAAGGCACTGCCTCACTTTTCAGTCATTTGTCCCGTTACATTTCCTGTGGCTCACACTGTTAGAATTGGGCATTACTTTTCCCTTTATGGGTTTGCAACCTCCACATACTGATGCCTTAAGTTTCTAGCTTTTATATTTTTCAGATCCTGTACTGCATTAGTGCATAGCTCTAAACTCCATATAGAGTAGGCTCTCTTCACATTTCGGTCAGACAAAACAATCCTTCTAACCCTGAGGACCAAGGACACCCTCTGCCTCAGGCCCTGAAAAGTACAAACGAAGGTGAATCAAAGAGGGGAGCAAACTGGGGGAATATTACTTGATTACCTGAAGCTGTAATTGGACAATTAACCTCTGATATGCAACTAGACCAAATTTATATCTGTCTGAAAAACTTGTGACCATCATCCATCTTGGGTGTAGCCTCTCTGGAAGGCTTTTGACTGCCCAAGTTGTATCTACTGAAGACCTTTAATAAATACCTACTTTATTCTCTAACTCTGTCTAGCCTCTGTTCTAGGTAGACTCTCCAAGGCATCAATACAGTCAAGAGGTCTTGCTCTAGCTGTTACTGTCAGACAAAAAACCCTGGAACATAACTCTTCACTTTCTCTTGGTAGTGACAAAGTGCTCTGCCAAGTCATCTCCTCTTGTGTTTAGATGACACCGGGTACAAAGGTGTTCTCCCTAGATGAGGGTCTGGCTTTGAATCTTAGGTCTTCTGTGTCTGAATTTAATTCAGTATCCTCTTTTTGTCACTAATATAATCTGATTTTCAAAAAATACAGAAATACAATACAAGATTTATAACAGCAATTTTCCTCCTTGTGTGACTCACCTGTTGTGGATATCCTGTCCAGCACTCTCTATGGTCCCAAAGCCAAGGCTTCTGCAACAAAAATGCAACATGTATGTGAGAATATCAGAGGAGTTCTTTTCTTATTAATTGTCTAACTCCTTTATAGTTTGTTACTACTATAGATTTTGTTGTGTTTTATTACAGGCAGAGCTGGTCACGCTGTCTGGAATCCAATTGCCAAGAGATTTCCACTACAAGGACTTGCATCTGCTTGTGACATTTCCAAATTGTGGCTATTTGCCTGAAATCTCACATGCTATTTAGCCATTCCAAAGAAAATAGCTCAGAGAAGACCCCTCCCAATTTTTTGCAGTCTCCTAAAAGTTTGAGGTGGTGGTGTTTTGAGCATTTAAAAACAATCTTACAAGTATTTAATTAGGAATATCTGTGATTTAGACAATAACACTTAAAGGTGGATAGAAGGCTGAAAACTGGTGTGTCAGGCATATGGTTTTTCCTCTAACAGTGAAGGTTATGCTGCAGTTTGTTAAGTAATGAACCTCTGAAAAGATCCTACACTGGTCAGTAGAGAATTGGTAGTTTAGAACTTGGCAGTTCTGAAACTTTCCTAGCAACATGGCAACTAAAGTCCCCAAGAGTCCTCCCTGCATGGAGCATGCTCTGGCCGTTGCAGTGCCCAGACTGGATCAGAGCTCACAGAACACAGCAATGCCTCACACCTATGAGGGTAATTTTCTCTAAGTTCTACAGGGTTCCAGGTATCAGAGCTGAGGCAAGAAGGCAGCATTTCTTCTTCTCACTGAGCACTGCTGGTGTGTGGGCAATACAGAGGGGAAGCAGGAGGCAGTGGTTTTAGGTGCAGTGGTAATTTGGAACAGACACGGTCCCTGCTGACTGGAGTAGAATTTACAGCAAATACATGTGCAGAACCAAGAGAGATGTGTGATATAGAACCAGAAAGGACAAAGCAAAACCTATGAAACAACTATGGCATACTGTTTATCTAAGCTAGAAAGGAATTCCAGATCCCTGAATTTCATCATTCCTCTACTCTCAGCAAACACAGCTGATTTCTGGTGGCCCGCTGGAAGATAACTTTCCTTTGTTACAGGCTGTTTCACTGACTCATGGGCAGAGGTTTTTGCTATCAGTCTAAAACTACTAATACAGAATTTAAACATTTGCTTTTTTCCTAAAGAAAGAAGGGTGTTTCACAAAAACAAATGCATGCTAAAAAGCTACTCAGGTTACAAAGTAAACATGTGAAAGTAAGGAAATCTCACATGTATATATGCCCTGTCATGTTAGTTCTTTGTCCTTCTTTTTAATTTAGTCATTTTAGTAAAATTTAGGTAACAGAATAACATATTTGCTACAGGATCTAGAGGTGCTGTCTGTAGGATGGATGTCTCCCTTTTTTGTGAAAATTGTAAGATGTGTGTGACAAGAGTCACAAAAACTGAAAATGATATTTCATCCATATAACGGACAGATAACATGCAGAAGAATATGATTTTGCCCCTTGCTGCCACAGGGCTTTTGTATAATGCTAAGCAGGTCATCCAGACCAAATTTCAATAGCTGGTCTCAAAGAACAGTCTTCTGTTTTGATGTACAGATCCACAGAACATGGCAGCTGGGATTCACATACCTTCAGTCCTCAGCTAGCTCATCCTATAATCCTCATACTCCTGAGTACCTTAAAATCTGACTTGAAAGTCTGTGTCAGTTCAAAAGTCCTTCACTTGTTACAATAATGAGAGGTTGCAAGGAGAGTTTGTGCCTGCTGCCTTGGGATGTGCACATTTTCCATCACTTAACCCATCAGACCATACCAGAAGACTTTTGCAAAGCTCACTTAGGGAACCAGACACAGCAAAAGAGGCAGGGGAACCTGTAAAACACAGGCAGCAGATGGCCAGTGCTCCCAGTCCCAGCTCAGTGACCACAGCTCAGGGACTAGAGCACACCCATGGCTCCTGTTAGCACTTCTGCCTGGTGAGGCAGTTCAATTCGTATCAAGAGAACTTACTATTTATCAAATTAGAGAAAAGGCTGAGGCATGAGCCTGAACCAATCACACCCTGGGCAAGGAAAAGAAATTAACAGATAAAATTATTAAATTGCAGTCCATGCTACAAAGGAAGCCCAATTTCTTTATCTTGAAGAGGTATTGGATACAACACACAAACAGGCCCTGCAGCTTCCAGCTTAGGTAGGTGTTCTATCTCCTACCCGGCAGAAATGTACTTTTACACAATCTCAACTGTCTTCTGCTTTGCCAGAAGAAAAGGAAACATCTTCATTCTGGAGTCCTTAAAATACCATGGTCCAGTATGTCTGTGGTCTCCTAAGTGTGCTATGCAGGGGATACACACCAATCTGTATGGAAAACCTCTAGAAGAAGATCTGAAAAGACATGTTTGACAACAAACTCTGCCATTCTTGCAGGCACTGGCTGGGTAGAACAGCAGATGTCTGCGTGTGTACTCACATCATACAGGACAGCCAGTCCGGTGAAGAACGAAATGATGTAAAATGTAAATCTCCAGCTACAAACAAACAAAACAAAGGGCATTAGAATCCCACTCATAAACCTCTGAGCTGCAAGTCTGTGTATCCTCACACTAATTCAAAGAACAACACTATTAAGGCAAAGACACATGTTAGTATGTTCAAGGTTTGACCAAAACAGGAGCAGCTCTTTGCATGTTACCAGCACATTTCGCAGACTTTACAAAGAGCAATTCCTCTGCTATAGAGATGGCAGAAGACACAAGAATCTTGCTGACTAAAATCCCTCAGAGAATAATCCCAAAGCTTCCCAGCAGTAGCAGATTCATTCGTAGAAGTGAAACAATGCCAGTTTCTCTCTTAGGCCTTTGGAGATCCAGCCTCCTAAATTTTTCAGGTACAGTAACTAATTACTGTCACGTTTGGCCCAGTCGGGAGCCAGTAATGATTTACCAACATTAAACCCACACAGAAGTACATACAAACTGTTTGCCCGGTTCAGTGGACAGAGGCAGGTCACTGAATATTCACACATGTAGTAAGGAATGAGGGGAATTTCATCCCAACAGAATAAACACCACAGGAAGTATTCAAAGGAGTAAAACTGTCTAAATCAGTCCTTTAATTTTCAAAAATCTCCGTAACAATTCAGACATAACTGCATTTTGAAAGACTCCACCTGTCAATGAAACCCCCCAGGAATTCAAAGACAAAAATAAACTCTACAAAGCTGCTGCATCGCATCAGAGAGATATTCTGTCTACAGACTGCACATGGCGACAGAGGGTGGGTGGACACAGAAAAGGATTTACTGTTTCCTATTTACCATTACTATTTACTACAAGTCATCAGAGTGCAGGGAGAACTGACATTTCATCCAGATGGAGGCAGAATAAACATTGTTGCTTTACAACTCCTTATTCACTGTTTCTGTACATATTTGTAACTATCTGGAATATTATAAATAAATAATACACATCCTTTTCTTCTACCTGTGGGCCTTTTTGAATTAGGGTTTTTAGGCAAGGGCTTTGAATTACAGGTGGAGTGTTAAATGGAGCACATACTGATGAGTTCAAAGCTGATGCCTACCCTATGGATACACACTTTTAGATAGATGAATAGTACTTCAGGTATTTAATGGTTTCTTTTGCCTTTGTGGCTTTCCTGGGAGAACCCAAATCCTTACAGAAATAGCAGAGCAGCCTCTTGTAAATAAGGCATTCCAACCAAGCTGTGGAGAATCCTCGTTTTCTGTGGAAAGCTGAGCCAGGACTGACATTCAGATCTGTCTGACCTGAGATTTATTTCGTGCCTCCACATAACAAGGAGGATTTCCAAACAGCTGTTTCCAAGGCAGTTTTTGTTCTTTGCTCATAAGCTTCCACCCTGTGGAAGGGTGCCGGTTTGTGACTTACAGGATACTGAAGTCAAATGACAGCAGAATCCAATCTAGCCTGCTGCCTGTGGCTTTTGAAAGCAACAGTGTGCAAAATAGTTGCAGAAAAGGTGCAGCAGAAGCAATCTCCTTGCAGAGACGCAAAGGGAAACCATGGGAAAGGCAACAGAAAGGATGCCTTTTTAGTAGGTACTGAAGCAGCAGCAAAGCAGTAAGATGTAAACAGCAGAGAGTTTTTCAGGTACAAGTGTGTGTCAGAGCAGAATGCTGGTCCGACAGTCAGGAAAAGTCAGAAACACGGGCTCAGTAAGGAATAAAGGTACAGCAGTAAAAGGAGACTTGGGATTGCAAACAAGGGGGAAAAGCAAGAAATGTTTCTGTAACAGAGAAGCAGCAGAGAGTTACAGCAGAACCAAGTGGGTCAGGGAAGACCCGAGATGCTCTCTGTATAGAGATAGAGGGCAGACAGGGAGCTGAGACCTCTGTGTAGGGATGGAGGGCAGGGGGAGGCAGGGAGCTGTCTGTGGAGTTCAGCTCTGGTGAAAACCTGACGTTCACGGCTTGTGCTCCTGCTCACCAGGCCTCACTGAACTTCTTCGACAGGCTGGGCCGGTCCATGTTCCTCCGGCGCCGGAACCACTTCTCCACCTTCCTCACTGGCAGGTCACATTGCTTGGCTAAACTGAGCAGTTCAGCCTGGAAAACAGGTGAGGCAGCAGGTTCAGATCCAGATTCAAAGGTCAGACAGGGCAATATCACATCTGACCTACCACAGAGCCCAGCTGGGACCCCTGGCCAGCCCAAGTCCGTTCAGGCTACGGCATCTTCCCTTTCAAACTGGTCTTGTCTCCTCACATGAGTTTGTTGTCAAATCGCTTCCTCATCCTGTCTTCAAGGACCTGATCCCTTAAATCTGTCACTCCAATAAAGATCACTGCAATTTAAATAATATTTTATAGTTCTGCACTGAATCTTGTCACGCCTCGCAGCATTCTGATGCAGTATCATGATGGATGTCATGAGTAGAGGCAGCATCATTTTCCTACTGGATATTCTCCTGTTGTGGTAAACCTGTTAGGGGTAATTCTTCAATAGATTACTCACAGAAATCCTGCAATTACCTTCCTTCTTCTTAGGCTGTTAAGAGTTTGGCATGTGACATGAAAAATGTTTGTCATGTTTTATATTCCTATTTGGAAGAGTCATCATGGATAGCCTTATTTTTTAAGTAAAGCAATAGTTTTTCATGGAATGCATTTACCTGAATTGGTATAATGTGAGAGTGACTTACATACTTTGAGTATGCTGTACAAAAATAAGTTCATTACCAATTTACAGATATGCTGCTTTCAGATATGCTGTTTTTTGAGTTCTATGCTGGTGGTGGAGACAAATGGAGACACTAATTTATATTCTCCAACTGCTCCATCATGTACTGGACAAGTAAAAGCTGCCTCTAAGTGGTTTGAGAGCTCATGGGAGAGGCAGGAAGCCAGCAGACTGGCTGAGGTGCACCCAGTGAGTGGAGAGAGCCAGGCAGCAGCTCCTGCTCCACCTCACACTGCTGTCCCACGGTGAGGATCTGCTCCAGTATCCCAGACCTGCTGGGAGAAAAGCACCACTTCAGTGCAATGGGGGTGCAGGGAGAGCTGTGGGAAAAACCTGGTGGCAAAGCCAGGTCTTGAATTAGATCTCCGCCATAGAAGCTGTTATACTGAGAAATGTTTGGATTTTGGGGACAGAAACACAAGTGGAAGGTCAGGGACTACCACACTGACAAGTGTCCCTGAGAACACTCCTTCCCACGCAGTATGAGCTGTGCTTTTCATTATGAACATGAACTGCTAATTTAACTCCATAACCATGCAAAATATTAGACCTTGAAAGATGAGGTTGTATTTCTAGTCTCCATGTTTGCAGAGGGATAAGAATGTATGTCTGAGTGTGTGAGGTTGGATCCTTCAGGTTTATAGCACCATTTGGGAGAGTTGTTTCTCTGTGGTTCTCGCCTGTGAGCAACAAAGCTCCATTTTGACCACTGGTGTCAGTGATAAACTTCAGGATTACAAATGGGATTTTCTTTGGCTAAAGACACTAAATCGACAGGAAAGCAAAGAAGAAGAGACTCACCTCTTCAGGATTCTTGCGGCGCGTACTATAGAATGTTTCCAGCACGGGGTTGGGCTGAGCTTTTGGTCTCTGCTTGTCTCTCACACCCAGTTTGGTACTGAGGGGCAGGGCTATGGCTCTGCAAAAGAAAACATAAAGGGTCGGCCAAAAATAGAACAGTGATTTCTGATTTTGCGGCACTGTTAAAACATGATGCAGTACATAATAGCTGCCTCCCGCATGTGAAACTAAACATGAGTATCATATTGAGCAGGTAAAATTACAAACTTACAGTAGAAACTCTTGGACTTGTACCCTACTGCTCTGAGCTCTGTGTTGTGATATTCAAAATTACATGAGGTTGGCAAATGCTATATCTTCCTCTGTCAACTTCTGAATCACCAATCACATGTCTCTGGCTTGCTTGCAGCTGATGGGGAGTACCACACTGGTGATAAGGCCTAAATGTTGTTCCCTGCTTCATCTAGAACATGGAACATACGTGGCATCCACCTGAACTAAGGCCTTGGCTCAGGATCAAGAGGAAGGCTCTGCCAGAGGTGTAGTATTAATGCAGAAGAAATGTCCTGCTGAAACAGGAAGCCACTTGGTCTTTCCTGGAGTAACTTACCTCCATGTTTCCTAATATAAATCAAACACAGTTGCAAAATAAGGACATGACAACTAGAAACATTGCCACAAGGAACGGATGTTTGCACTAGCTGTGCATCTTCAGTCTTTCACAGTGAAATAAAGCAAAAAAAAATCTGCATAAATAGAAAAAAGTTATCCAAGGAAAACTGTTCAGAGAATTCCTGTGTGCAACAATTCAGCTCCTCCACTACCAACACTCTTCTCTACCTCAGCAGCAGGAAACATCCTCATCAAAGGTGTGAAGTGAGATCCAGCATAAATACGGCACAAACAGGAAACTTGTCAAACAATATTTTTTTAAAAAAAGACCCAAATCGACTGAATTTTACTTGAATTTCTCGAGAATTAGCTGTTCTTATTAACTGCTCCCTTTTACACACTGCCACTGGGGAAGTGTCTCCGTGTTACAGCAAACGGGTGCTGAAGATGGTTTGAGCTGACAGCACCAAGCAGAGGCAGCGAGTGCTGAGCCCCACACCTGCTCCGGCTGGTCACTTCTGCTGTCCAGGCAAGTCCTCTGATCAGTTCCCCCTAATGATTTGGACATAGAATAGTTTTTTTTTTTCACTTTGCTTAAAAAAGCTGCGAAAGCCATTTCACTATGTAGGTGTTTAAAGGTGTTCTACTTCACAATAGTATGGGATATATTTATGGCTGTGATTGTCTGGTGTGGTTACCTGTGGTCTCTGCTAGTCATAGAGCTTATCCTCCAAATGGACGTCTTTAGGGACTATTTCAGGTCCAGCATCCTTCAGAAGGGTTTTTTAGAAGTTTTCCTTTCAAGAACTAATTTCTTAATTTAATTAACAAGTATTAAAAGCAATTTTATGAAAAGACTTCCTATCTAAGGAATGCTGTAACTTCTGTTAAACCATAGAATGGGTACACATTTTGCTCACTCATGTAACAGCTCATTTCCACTTTTCTTTTGCACAGCCAACCCACCTGCCTGTGTATCAATTGTTCTTTGTCATCATCTCTGGGAAATTCCTTTGGCATCACTGGCTATAGGAACATTCAAAGACCAACGAAAATTGTGTTTCTACCGTAAGAGAAGGGCCAGGGCTAAGTGTGCTTGCTGGGAACAAGACACATAATTATCACAAAAACATGGGTAAGCATTGACTAGTTTCAGTGAAATTTAGCAGCACTCTGGCTCTGCTGCCGGATGGCAAAGGAATATAGCCATCATTGAGAATTCTGGGTTTTGGCTCCAAGTGCTCTCAAGAAATGTTTTAATTGCATCTAATGATTGTTTTAATATGAAGTGATTGGTTTAATAAGACTGATAGTGGACCAGCAGGTCCTGTGCTAAGAACAATAACACAATATTTAAATAATATCCATAACTCCACTGAAGTTGGGAAAACATCTGCCTTCAGCTCTGCACTAGATCTTCGTTCTTATATTAAATGGTTCTTTGAAGTGGACCTGATCTTTCTCTTTCAAAGATCAGGCATGAATACAAGCATCTCTGAAGAGGAAGATGTAATCAACTCTATTGTTGAAAACAACCTTATTGCCACTTCTTATCAGGCCGTATTGGGAACTGAAAGGTATGAAACTTTCCAGACACATTAAAGCAAAGAGAGAGTTTCTGTCAAGTGTCAACACAGCTTGCCAACAAATTTATTTTAATGAAAAACTACCTACAGTATCCTGAAAAATCTCTTAATTTTGTTTACTCTCTGACTTCTCTATATCTCCTGCTGATTTCTTATGGTCCTGGCATAAAATCTCACTATAACAGAAACAAGCCAATTGCAGAGGACGAAGACAGGGTGTAACCAGCTACAATTACTTTGTTGTTAAGGTTTTGAGTTTACCCATGATTTATGGAACCAATCCTACTTTCATGAACATCATTGGGAAATCAAGGCCTGAAATTCTTCCTAAGGGACATCTGCACATGTTGGCTATATGCTCTGACTCAGTTCTCAGTTAAGTCCTGTTCCAAGCACAACCCTAAGAGAACGATGGTTGTACTGATTTCAGCATCACAGATATGTCATCTCAGTGGCAGGGACAGTCTCATCATGGCACTTTATCAGCTCTCTGCAAGACAAAAGGGTAAATCTGAGGACTAAACTGTGCTCCTCTCCAAGTCAGACACAGTCAGGGACATGATTCTCATCACCATCCTACTTCTCCATCAGTGAGCATCACTCACTCCATGGTTTACATGGCAGAGGTCTCACCAAGGCATTTTATTCAGTAATCACAGAACAAAGTCTTGTGCAAAATCTGCTGAAGTTGAAACTAAATGGATTTCTCACAAAGGGACTTAAACTGCTACTTCTCCACCTTTCAAAAGTGGGCTACACTCCTTCTGCAGAGGCTTTCAGAGTTAGTGTGACATACTAGAAATAATTTAATGTTGGGGTGGATTTTTTTTTTTACTATTATTTATAAGGGTGCCACTTGCAAATACCTTTAAGTACTAAGAAATGCAGAACCAGTGACAGCAGCAATCAAAATTTCTATTCTTTGAACTGCACAGTCTCTTTTAGCCTCCTGCTTTCCTTTGGCAGAGGGCTATTGCTGTGCTCCTGGAGTAGTCTCTGCCTTCTCCTGCTTGCAGGAGAATGTTTCACACCCGTTAAACTGTTTCGTTTGATACAAGGTCTTGGGTCACTACAGTGCTTGCTGTCCAAACGGAGCCAGGTCCGTTTTCAATTAAATGCTGCAACGTGTCCCTCATCTCTGCACCAAGCCCTACCTGTAAGACCTTAACAGGAAACTGCTTCCAGATCCTTCTTGATTACTGATCAACAACAACAACCTAGTATTTCTGACTAAAATCCTCTTCTAGTGAAATCTGGGAGCTATGTGGATTCAAATTCACTGACAATTCCTTTCAATTGCCCAGTACCCAAAAATCCCTGGACAAGTCCAAAATCAGACAAATCAAAAATTGTATGTAAATTCTGGTTTTCAGTGGCTCTACTATCCCTCAAAGCACTTTAGTTGCCACATTTTACTAACCATGAAGACAAGAAACACTTTGCAATATTCCTTCAGAATCATAGCACTCCAAGAACTTGATTTTTACTGAAACAGTCTTAAACATTACATAACTAGACAAGAACCCATCATCCTTGCAGGACTATGTCCAGGGAGAAGTTCTGCTAAGGTATATGGGTGCTTAAAATCAACCTCCAAGTTACGGGTGCAGGACATATCTCCTACTCATAACTGCAGTCTGGAAACGTTAAAGGAACAGGGGAGGTTCCAAAGTTCTAGGTCCTCTCTTTTCTCAGGACATCATTAACTGCTTCCCCCAGTTCCTGCCTCAGTACTGTGGCATAGCCCAGCAGTGCAGCAGTAATGGGCTTTCTACTCTCCAGCACTGAATCCACTTTTTCCCACCTTCCTCCGCACAAACCAGCTCACAGGGGAGTTGCTTCACGACCTGTGAACTGTTTCTTCTCCCCCAGGGCTGCACCCACAGCCTTCTCAGCTCTCCCAGGCCACACCCAGACACCACAGGTCCTCTTCCCACAGCCACCACCTCATCCCCAGCATAGCTGGCTCTCAGAAGGATGTTGCTGTCTCAGTTTTCCCCAGTTCAGACAGCCAGTGCAAAGGAGGGGAAAGTCCATCCTTGAGGACGCAGATTCTTTCACAAGTTTAATGCCCAACAAAAGGATGAAACAATTGGTCCCAGCACAGTGGCTGATGCAGACATTGCAGAAAATCCTCCAGACTTCCCCTGCCTCTTATTATTTATCTGTAGTTCTGACAGTTAAATCACATAAACACACTATAACATCTGAAATCCCAAAGCAGGCATCACCAGGAACTATCTAGAGGGAGAAACACTTGGCACCCAATGCACAGTTGCAAGTAATAGCTGGTGGTGGCTAAGGGTAGAATAAATTGCCAGAGGCCAATCTAAAGCCACCAAACCCAAACTTGTCTACTAGTTACAGCCACTCATTTTGATTTGCAAACCAGGTGTTCAAAGATATACAGTCAGGGTTATCTACACAGAAAATCAGAAATAACACACACATTTCCTTCTGCAATTCTCAAACTTTGTGTAAATTATTTTAAACAGGGCTAGTTCCATTGTACAGATAAGGCAGTGGAGAAACTGAAGGCTGGATTCACACCTCACCTTCCCAGGGGAAGCTTTCTTCTCCAGTATGAACTGGATGTGAAACAGTAATGATTCAGAATGAGAAAAAGTCATGCTGAAATAAATGACTGCAGAGTTAGGACAAACAAGAATACAGCTCAGAACACTGGCTTGTAATTTGCATAGGTAAAATAGTGCTATGATTATAGGTTTCCTGGACCTGTAAGATGGGCTTGTGATGTTATCTTTTTCAAGGGTGTGACATGCAGCTTTTATTTAATGAAGTTTGTGAATCAAAACAGCTTTAAAATTAATGAGTAGGACCAGGCCTGTGGAAACACTCCCAGCTGAGGCAGCGCTTGGATGGGAAAGAAAAAATCTTTTTACTTGGCCATTGGCATCTAAAAGCAGATGAAAAAGATATTTAGATTGGCTGGGAGTGGTGTGGCAGGAGGAAAGCAAATAAAGAGACAGAGTCACAGAAGCACAGAATCGATGGTGAAAGGGGCCTATGGAGATCACCCAGCCCAACTCTGCTGCTCGAGCAGGGCCAGCTCCAGCAGGCTGGGTGAGCTGTGTCCACCTGGGTGTCGTGTATCTCTGCAGATGCAGACTCCTTCCCCCTCTGAGGAAACTGTTCCCATGTCTGACCACCCTCACAGTAAAGAGGAGAGTTTTTGTATGTGCAGATGGAGCATCATGCGTTTCTGTTCGTGCCCATTGCCTTGTGTCCTGTCATGAGCCACCACAGGGAAGAGTTTGGCTCCTCCTTCTTCCTGGCCATGTCTTGCACTGGGGAGCCATAAATTGGCCAAGTGTTAGTCAGTGTGGGACATGGGCCCAATTTCCAGCTCCATACCAGAAGTGCATCCGTGTCACTGACCAGCAGGGCCTACCTGAAGGAGTACGGAAGCCAGCCAGGTCCAGTGCATCAGCAGGGAAGAAACGTGAGTCATTCATGTTTCAATGGCTACGTAGAGCACCTTGGTTTCCACACGAGTAGAGGTAACCAAGATGCCTGTGTCCCCAAGAAAGTGCAGGATAAAAACCATGGAATTTATGGAATGCACACTAAACATATTGTTTACAAAGAAGATATTTGAATTCTAATTTTGTATTATCCTAAAATGATTATTTCAGTAATTATTCACACATTTAATTTTAATAAAATACCCCAAATTACAGCCAGTATTTTTACATAAAAACATTCTTACAGTAGAGCTCTGAATAATTTCAACTTCTACAAGCTTTTCCAAGCTACCCTTGTGTCACAGAGAATCTGTAGAAGAAACATCTTTCTAGCCTACAGGAAAGTCCATTTCCATTTTGTTGTGCAGCCACTTTTCAAAAAAGAATGATAAAATGTTTTTTAAATTGTCATTTTCTCCCTCTTTCTAAACTTAAAACCACTGAAGATTTCAAAAGATTACCTCTTCAGAGAGCTACTAAGAATACTGGGTTTTGAACATACTGAAAAACACTTTAAAGTGTATTCCAAATCACGAAAGGGGACTTGCTCTGCAGTCTTGACAATGGTTAATGCTGTAGTAAATCTCAGTTTTCCACCAGCAAATCATGTTGTGTCACAGACTACGTTAACTATTGACCAAAGTGCATAAAGCAATGGCACCAGTTCAGGACTTTAATGAAACTCAGAGTCAATGATACCTGCAGGATTTCTTGCTATACCTTTGTCATAATCCCCAAATTTTCTGTCCTGAAGTGTAATGTGTAAAACACTCAAATGATTCTGGCCAGAAAGATCCTCAAGTCAGAGTAACTTCTTGTGCCAGCACTGGAGCATGATATCACACAGGTTGCAAATAGCAGCCCCAAAAGCAGGTCTGATAGCAGAATGAGAAGAGCAGAAATCCTGGCAGCCCAGCACCGGAGGGTCTGTAGCAATTTCAAGTCAGTGCTGGCCGGGGCTGATGCTGAGGGCACAGGGCTCAGCCCAAGCTGATGCATCTTATTCAGGCTTGTCTATCAGGTGTAATACTCCAGATCCCCATCACCCAAGATAAAGGAGACTTAACTGTGTGATGGAGTCTTAACATGATTTCTGTCACACTCGACCCAGAAACAGCAAGTAATACGCAATGCACACAAACCAGCAGGTATGCCTTCAAAAACACACATATAAACCTCATCTAGACTGATCTGTTTTATGTGTAGGAAGTCACAATGCTTACAATTAGACCTTAAGGGTAGGATTTGTGCTCTACATTCAACACATTTCTTTAGCCAGTACACAGGGCTGAAAAGAAGGAGCTGAAAAATATATCTACCCCAGCAGACTTTGTGAGATGGAGTCTCTGTGGACCTCTTCAGTCACACATTGGCACAGACAATAAAGCCAGCTTTTGGACCCAAACTGCTCCCATCGTACCTAAGAAACCCTAAACAGTATTAAATAACTTACCTTTCAAAGGCACGTCGAACGACTACCAAGATTAAAGCAAAAGGGATACTGAGCAGGAGATCACGAGGCTGAGGGTAGTGAGTGTCTTCAGATTCTTGCATGTCCTCCCAAGTGATTCCTGGGGGCAGCCAGAACTCGTGCTGCCACAGCCACTCATACAGTGAGCGAGCCATCCTGGAAGGAGGAGAGACCAGAATAAACTGAGCCCTGCACACAAGAAAACCTGTCAGCACAAGCCGGTGAAGCCAAGGAAGGATTACACCCTTGCTGAGGTTGCATCTAGCTGTCGAAGCAGAACAGCTGCGGGACACAGCACTGCCCAAGGAACTGATAACCTGCTCACAGATTCTTATCGTGTGCTTGGTGAATGCTGACTCCCGGCACCAAACCAAAACAGGCGTAAAATGGAGAAAAGTGCCTCAGAATTCAACAGAATATCAGTGCCAAACTTCTCAGGTTCACAGATTCCTCTCTACAGCTTGGTATTACGGGGATGCGTCAAGTCTGCTCTACTTTTTTATGTATATATCCTTATTTTTCAGTTTTTGATCTTTTGCATTTATTTGTTTCTATTTACATATCGTAATTCCATTACCTCTGTGTGTGTGTGTGTATATGCATTATACTTATTATTCTGATACTTCACCTTATTAAAAAAAAAATAAATCAGCCTTTTGCTTTGAATTAGTAAGGAAGGTACTCCCAGGTAAGAATTTTTGTGCTAGGTGGATTTTGCGCTGGATTCTTAATGCAATTTTAAAGACCATGCTTGAACGTGGAATCTACATACATCATACATCAGTGAATTTAGCAGCAAAAAGGACAGCAGAATGTTGACATGAAGCATTCAACACACAAATACTGTTTCTAGATAACTCTACCTCATACACAAATATGAGCTGCACCACCCTCCAATACAGGTTGCTCATTCTTAGCTGGTAACAACCAACATCCCAAACACAAGCTCTGAAGTCAAACAGACTCTGTGCAGGCACAGAAGAAGGAAATGGGAATGAAATGCCCACTGAGATAATCAGAACAGTGCACAGGAAATGGCACCTTAGGAAACCAAGGGAAAAAGCATACCATTTAAGTGTCTGGCCCAAGTATTATAAAGCTTCTCTTCAAGCACAGTCCCAAGACCTGGCCCATTTTCTGCAAGAACTGCCTATCAAATAAAAAATGAATCAGTCATTTTATTTTGAAGATATCTTTAATTCTGATGCCATTTCTCTGTTAAACTCATTCTACAGTTTTGGAGTCTGAGGGTATTTTCTGAATCACAACCGTGGAGTCATAGAATGGGTTGGGTTAGACAGGACCTTGAATCTCGTTCCACCTCCTGCCATGGGCAGGGACACCTTCCACTATCCCAGGTTGCTCTGAAACCTGTCCAACCTGGCCTGGGACACTTCCAGGGATCCAGGGGCAGCCACAGCTTCGCTGAGCAACCTGTGCCAGGGCCTCATCACCCTCATGGGGAAGAATTTCTTCCTAATATCTAATCTAAATCTACTGTCTCTCAGTTTGAAGCCATTCCTTCATGTCCTGTCACTCCAAGCCCTTGTAAAAAGTATCTCTCCATCTTTCTTGTAGGCTCCCTTCAGGCACTGGAAGGAATTGTAACATCTTTTCTTTTTTTGGACTTTACTATTCACCTCAATGTGTCTTTTGATCTGACTACAACAGGGAAGAACAGGATGCTATTTCTTCAAATTTGACTCATTTCTCCTGGCACATGCACAGCCAATTTGGTTTGAGGACAAAGCTGATTAAAAATATGTGTGTAATTGATAGCAAGTGGATACAAACTTTCTAATCACTTACAGAAAAATATATATCATATATAGAATTTCTCTATCATATATAGAAAGCAGGAAAACGTTTCCCTTTTTCCCCCAAAGAAAAAGGAAAACCATCTTATGAAAAATGCGTTCTCCTCCTCTGTGCACTGCCTGACTTCAGCTTTTCATAGTAAAACCCACAACATAAAAATACCTCCTAAAAATCAAGAGCCTGACATACTGAAGAACTGCAACCAAAAGACATGGAAGTATGGCTTCACTAGCACTGAAAAGAACATCCAGGTCTTTTACCAGAGTTCAGTTTGACAATAATCAACAGTATTTTCCTTCTGGTGTAGCTTCTGGGCCTCTGGAAACTGCGGTTTTGATCCCACTTCCAGGTTGCTCTCCATTCCTTCTTCTAGCTCTCCTTCCAGACAATGCCCAGACAAAAATCACTGGCACACAAAATGGAAATAAACTGGGTTTATAGACTCTTCAAATCCTGTTTTAAGAGCCTGACAAGCAGGATGCAACAGTTTTTGAATTGCCTGCCAAATCTCGAGTCTCTACAGCTCTCTGGGGCCTAGAGTATAACCTACCTGTCCCCACCAAGGCTGTTCGGAGGTGGGAACATCTGCTATCAACCACCTGTCCCCTGTTCCTCTGGCAGGGCTGTAGGATCCTTTAGCACCAGTTCCCTTCCTTCGCCTTTGGTGCTCCAGCAAAAACACCTGGAGCCAGGACCATGGAGGTTGGCGACGGCTCACTGGTGACAGAGCTAGCTGAAGCACACATACATACCTGCCAGAAAAAGCTTTTCAGACTACTCAGTAAACATGCTGCTCACCAGAACAGCTCCCTTTGGGTGACACAGCCCTGTGCCCACGGGACAGGGTGGCTGTGCCGAACCCCCAAGCCTCGGTGAACCATTTTTTCAGGATGTCCCTAAACTTCCTATAGACTGTGTGAACCCAGGTTGTCCACAAAAGTCTACATTTTTAGAGCAGAATGTGTCTGTGTAGAAGCAAACTGTGTAGAAGCAAACTGTGTAGAAGCAAAAGTATATGGGCTTAGCCTACGATGAACTCAACATCCTGTCACCATGAAGCATGGTGACACCACACCAAAACAGTTTGTGCACTTCAGACAGTACTGGCTACCAGCTTAGAAGAGCCAGATAACCTAAGTGAGGTGCCTGAATTGCAAAGAACTTTACAGGCATTGAACATACAAATTGAACTCAAAATGTTGGTAAACTTTATCAACTGTTAAAAATCTCAGCTCTAGTCGGGAAAAGCATTACAAATACCTAGGAGAACTCCAGGGAGAAATTACACTTCCTCCCTGCCTCAGCTCTTCAAAAAACGTCTCTTCAGTGGGTTTTCCCAGTGTGCAGACAGAAGGCATGCTGGGGAATGCTGCCATCACAGCCAGCTTTGCAGCTACACAATCCCACATTCTCCCTCCAGAACTGTATATATTTGGCAACAACACAAAACCACACTTGGTAGAGAACAGCAGCTGAACTCCACTGGGGACTCTCTGTGGGAGAATACAAAACAGACGCCCAATTTGTGTAGGGGGAATATATAAATTCGAAGTGCTAAGGAAGCAAAGAGCCATTATCTAACCTACTCTCGTGTGCAAAATATAGATAGTCAGAATCACCCTCATGGAATATTTCTTCATCTTTGCAGCTGTCTTTACACATTGCAAAAATACAAGGTACGACATGAAGCAACACATATATCTTTTGCAGTTTATACAAGTCAAGTTCTCAAGTCAAGGCTGCTGGAAAGCTGAAGACAACGGTGTGTCTAAAAGGCCCTTTGAGTACCCACAGAAAAGTGTCAGCAGGCCCATTTCTTTCTCAGAAGTTCTTTACACCTCACACAGCATCTATCATGCACTGTAGCTTTGTAACATGCACAACCAAGTGCTTCATCTCTGAATACAGGTCTAACAAAGAAGACACCCCCTCACATAGAGTTCAGCAAGAACAGAGATAAAAAACAACGGTGGGAAACACTGGACAGAACAGCATAAGGACTTCACAAACAGCCAACAAAATAGTAAACGCTGAAAGAACAGCTTTAAGTTGGTTGTAGAAGGTACATGTAAGGATGAAATCAAAACCAGACAAGTGTCACAGCTACGCCACAGGGACAGGGAGGACAAGGCTTCGGTGCTTCTCTAGCCCATAGTGCACCAAGAGGAGACAGGCAAAGTGGAATCCACAGAGCTCCTTTGAGGGGACACAGCCACAAGGTTTTGAAGCAACTGGACTCTGCAGCCCAGTGGCCCCATCCACTGTATTTACTTTGCTGAATCTTGCCTTTCCTGGTGTTGCTTGTTTTTCCGGTTTTTATGAACATGGTGGTTTTATCTGAATCCTCAGCATTACAAAGGTCTCTGCTGTCGGGATTGCTGAGCTGTTCCAAGGAGAGCAGGAATTGCTGCATCCGTAGAGCCTGCAGCAGAGCAGCACTGCAGAGCTCCCCGCCCTGAGCCACAGAACACCACTGTACTTAACCCCCCAGGGCCACATTTATACTTGGTTTCGCTTTTGAAGCAGAACTGCTTGAGAAGAAGCAGGGCATCCAGCTAAAGAGGTTACTCCTTGTCTCACGGTAAAATGGCTAAGCAGGTTTACCCAGACACTGTTAACTGTTGCTTACATCTTCAAAGAGTTATTCTGCTGCTTCACTTACAGACTCCATTCCCAAGCGAAACATTAATATATAGGTACACAAATATTCATCTAAATTTACATGTGTGAATATAGCAGACAAGGGTGGAGACGAAACAGAGAGAAACAGCTTACACATCTTGGAAAGAACTGGCTACAAAGGCCTTCGAGTGCTCAATTACAGCAGACATGGTCCATTGTCTGCAGGCGGATTATACAGGTTTGTGGGTGAACCATGCCACAGGTACAAACATCCCTGCAGTGGCTCTGGGCCAAGCCATTTAGGTCAGCCAAATCTTATTAGCTTAAGTGCAGCATCGTGGTAATGACCTGGCTGCCAGAGCAGCGCAGGGATTCCTGCAGCAGCCTTCCTGGTACAGCCAGTTTTCCCAGGATGCAATCAGCCCCCAGCAGCACAGCACTTCCACAGGGGAAATTACTAGTTAATGGGGAAGCACACCACCACAAGGATGCAGTTACGCTGCTTCTCAAGTCAAGTTGCTTTATTTTTCCATGGTGTTAAGGCTAAATAAAACCAAGAAGGCCTCTTCAGTCTTGACATGATGGGGACTAAAATGGAGAGGCTTGTCCTATCTTCCTGAGAAACTGGGGTCAAGAAACAAAGTCCTCCATATAGTTATAAAAGTTCCTGTTATTTCAAACTGGAAGAGCCATTGTGTTCCTGCCCTACTCTGGTCCATGCTGCCTAAATTTGAGTTTCCATTGACTATTACGAATTTGAACCTTCAGCTCATTTTGCTAAGGAATCAATTAGTCAAGAACTCCATGGGTAAATTCTCTCCTGATAGCTTTTCTAGGCAGTTTCTTGTTTGATACTTCCCATAATCCTGCTGTCTTCAACTAAAACTACTTGTCAGAGCTACCCAAGAGAAGTTACTAGTTCAGACATGAAACTTACTGCATCTCTTTTAGGCAGAAATAAATAATTTTAACAAATAAAGCTCTGACTAACATGGCACAGGCTATCTTTTGAATACCCATATTATATTTAATATCTTAATCTCCATCTCCAAGGGTTTGTTTTTTTCACACTAATGATCACAATACTGGTATTATAGGATTACAGTTCTAGGATAATTTTTGCCTTTTTTTTTTTTTTAATCTTTTTTATGTTTCTTCTAATATATATCAAGATTTGGTAAAATTTATAGATAAAAAAAATCACTGAAGATTTGGTAAAATTCATGGCTAAAAAATCTTTGCTCCCAAATTCTTAATTACATGTAGCATTATTTTCAGCATACCGAGAAGGAGATTACTTACTTAGAGTCTCCTGCCTGAAGGGAATACATTAAGGTTTCAAATTTCACTTCAGCTTTGACATGTTCATTTCCATTTCCTCATCTCTGTCAGCCATCCTGGAGTCATACCTGCTTTCAGATATCGCCTTATTCATAACAGTATTTCCCACGCCCAAGATCCCATTTTTAAACTATGTTTCTCTTGGTTCTTCACCATTTTAAGGCTTTTCTTATCATACAAATTTAACCATGGATGCACAGTGTCCAAGGGACTCAGCTGAAATTTATCAATTAAGAAAGAAGCCTAAGAAGGTCCTCCCATGGTAATGAAAAAATATTTAAACCTTTCCATGTAGTTCCAGTCCATGAACCACCTATTGACCTTAGCTCTCCTAGCATGCCTCCTCACCTTGTCAAAATAACATTCCTACAAAACCCATCACCCTCTACACCTCCATTTCTTTGAACTTCTTTTGCAGATTTTTACAAGCCTGCTTGCTCTGGACATAACTGATGCAGAATCTCCAATCATATGTACAGGTTTTGGTATTGATCTCTTTTTACATGCAGCTAATTCTGCTTTATTTCTCCAGTTCCCCAGCCTTCTCATCTCCTTCTCCTGTGACCCTACACGCCCTTTCTCCTAAAACTACAGCTTCTGGAAGAATCTCCATCTGTTTTCGCATGAAATAAGATCTTTCAACTCTGACTAGTAGCAAGATAAATGAAAACAAAATCTCCTTACCTTTGTAATCACCAACACTATGTTCTCCAGGCTCACCCTCCTCACCCACACTCTGTTCTCCATATCCTCTTCTTCGGGAGATAATTGAAAATCTGAAATTATTTGTGCAGCCTTTCTCCACCAGTCCACTTATTGTTTGTGCACTGTTTCTCCACCAGTGTCCAGTTACCCTCAACTTCCTAGCTTTCAGATGTTCTCCTCACTTAGATCTACTAGCTGACATTTCCTACCAAATTATTTCATGTCTGCTGTTTAAATTCATTTTGCAAGTCATGTGCTGCTCTGTCCAAAGGCAAAAATTTTCATATACATGATCTTCTGGGAGAGCTCTGTTCCAGAAAAACCATAAAATGCCCAAACAAACATTTGAAACTGCAAATAAAAGTTCCACAATAGACAAACTTGCTTACCTAGATCTGCAGAGAACACCTTCCTCACCCAGCATAAATTACATAATAACTCCCATACCTTGTGCTCCACTTGCCAGCTCCTTCCTTGCTGGGCTGCTCTGCCTGCGAGTGCCTGGCTCCTGAGCAGACTGCCAGGTATGACCAACAGCACGGGTTTCAGCTGATGTCACTCACCATGTCAGAATGCAAATCAGACAGCTCTTCTCATTCAATCATCCCTCACTGAGGGGGATGAGTACAACTTCCTGGTTTTGCCCAGTGAAAAACGAGCATTAGTTTATTCAGCTAAAAACAAGGCCAGAAAAGGCCCTAAATACCTCTGGCTTCACCATGTCTTTGGTCAGAAGGTGCTCAGAGCAGTGAGCCCTAATTTTTCCTAGCCTCCCTCTTGCTACCAATGTGATTTCAGAAGCTGTTCTGGGTGCCCTTCACATCCCTCACTCCAGCTGAGCTTTAGCTTTCCTATCTGCATCCTTCCATGCCCAGGCAACACTTCTATATTCCTCTTGGCCATTCATACCACTGCCACCTTCCTGATGCGTCCTTCTTGTGTTTAAGCTCAAACAACAGTTCCAGGCTCATGCTTGTCTGCCTCCTACCATTTTTGTTTGTCTTTTTGCATGTTGCAATGGACTACACGTGCTTGGAACTGGCTGTCCTGGAAGATCAGCACCTTTACCTGCCAGGAGAGTCTCCCATGAAATCCTGCCAAGTAGATCCCTGAAGAAGTGAAGATCTCCTCTCCTGAAACTTAAGAAAAACCCAAGAAGGTACATTCAAATTTGGAAATACCACAGCTGTTTCTACCATATTTTTCCTCCAAGAACCTGGAGATACTTCCCTATTAATGCTGCAAAAAACCTGGGCTGAACTGCAGCACTTGTCAAACTAGTCTGGAAAACAAACTGCTGTATTAAATTATCAGGGTAAAAGCAACAGAGACAGAAGCTGAAGACCTTTGCTGTCTGGCTGGTACATAGCCCATGGCTGAATTATTAAATGAAATAACTTAAACCTTGTTGTCCTGACACTTGGGAACAATGTTTTGTTACCTAACACTAACCGTACAAACAAAAAAAAATTCAGCGAAAAACCACGGGAGACTGCATGATGATTGCTTGGGTAAGGCTACATCACTGTGCAGAAAGCTACAGACCATACTGTGGCTTAGTAAGAACACCAGACACCACTGGTGTCCAAGTAAAGCAACTGAGGCACTCAAAGCACCAGCTACAACATCTCCACACAACACAAAGACACGTAGTCCCAGACCTATGTGTGTTTCTCAAGAGTGCAAATGTAAAATGTAAGAAGGAGGCACTTATAAACCCCAAATGAGCTACTTATCAATTTCTTCGCATTTTTTCCTTCATTCTTTCTCCTGACATCTACTATTTCCTCCAGTCTCACTGTAGAAACAGCCGTCACTGTCTGACATCACTTGATAGAATTGAGGAAGAAAATCAAGTCATTGGCCTGAGGCCACAGTGAGCTAAGAAGTCAGGTTGGAAGATCACTCAAAGAATCAAGAGAGAGGTTACTTCTCCTAGAACTGCTCACCTGTTCTTTCTCTAAATTCATCAGTACCAAACAAAGAAAGAGTCAGGCAGTCTTAATGAGATCATGTCCTTCAATCTGAGTTAAGAGACAGTAAAAACTGCCAAAAAGCCTCTAAACAGAAATGCTATTTATCCGCAAAAATTGTACCAACAAGCAGTTCACACACCAATAGAAGCCTTTTCACAGATTTTGGAAGGAGAAAGGCACAAAAAGGAGTCACACTGTGAGAATACACACTGAATAAGGCTCAAAACTTTGAGCCTGGGAAGCAATAACTTTGTGAGAAACTCTTCCAAAGGCAAGTTCTGGCCTTACAACCCAGTTTATGTGCATGGATACTCAGATGCCGGAGGAGTGTAAAATACTTGCCCAGATCATTCCTGACAATACAGACCCTTGACATTTTTTTTACTGCCAACTGAAATCACTCAACTGATTATCACTACCCTGTTACTCAACAAACACATATCAGGCCTCGAAAAGTTTAATTCTAACTTAAAAACTGGGAATAATAAAAAGCAGGTAGTAGGTTCAAGCTTCCAAGCCATACTTGAGTCACATTAAAATACCAACACAGCTCTCAATAAAGCCTCTTTCTTACAAGCTCATGGGACAGTGCAATGCTTCTCCAATGCATTACCTGACTCTCCAGCCCTTTTGAAGCATAAACATTCCTAAACAGTCGTACTGTTGTGGTCTGATGGCCCTCTCCTAACCTATCACTTAAGAAAGACCCTTGGCAAGCCCTTCTGGTCCCTTCCAGGACAGCTCCTCCTCTTCTGTCCTTCTGCCTTCAGCCACACACAAGGTTTTGCAGTTTGTAGCAGCCCTCAGAAGCTCTTCATCCTTAGTTTCACCTACAATTCCTACTTCCCTGCAGTCCAAAGCGTCACCATTGCTCCTAATTCATACAGTCAAGCCCCACAGCGAATCAAGCACTCTTATCCCTCTTTCTCCCCCAACCAGGCAATTTCCCCAAAGACAAGTTTTCTAATTCATCACACCAGCACCTCTGAGCATCCACCTCAGTGAAGCACCGAACTCCTGAACAGCTGATCTTGGGTCAAAACGAGAGAACCTGCTGTGTTAAATAAGGAGGCCTAAGGGACAGATATGTGCAACCTTTGCCACAGACCTCGCAAAGATGAAGCAGCAAAGTGGAACTGGATCATCTTGAATGCCAATGTAGATTAGAAAAGTTCTCACCTATCACTTGGGATTAATCTGTTGCATGAAGTTGAGGGAGGCATTCTGTATTACAATACAGTACACCTACACACACAGTGAATGACTTTTTACACAACCCTCGCTCTCCTCCCTTATGCAGGAAACACAGAGGCTTTAATTACTTTCCATGAGCTGGCTTTAAATTTCAGTATCAACAGTTCCACCAGTTTCCCAGGTATTTGTTCCTGCAAACTCCCCAGCCTGTTCCAAAGCTTAGGAAAAAAAAAAATTAATTAGGCTAAAATTATGATTCTTTTAAATTATACTCCTACCTGTAAAACTAGTACATGTTTTCATGATTTTTCATTTCAAAACACAAAACTTAAAACCTTATCTGAGAACATCTACATTCCCAACATTATTGCAAAAGCAAAATATGTTGAAAACATTGAGAGAGCAGCTGATAGAAAGATTTCCCTTTCTCCAAGATTAAAAGCATTGAGACTCATTTTTCACAAGCATTACTGCTTTATGAGTAATGCAATCTATGATGATATTCATTTAAAAACAAATGTGAATATGAATTATTCTTCATTAGCACAGATAACTTAAAAGCTCAGTGATAGGGGCAGCTTATAAAGTAGAATGTAAAACTCTGTTTTTCCATAGGCATTGTCCTCTTTTCTTTGCTGGAGTAGTGCCTAACATGAAGAGAACCTGCCTCCAATGGAGCTTTACCTATTACATAAACAAATCACTACAGGACAGTGTATTCCTTGTCAAGATTTGAAGGCTGCAACCACACTGCAACCAGCAATTCTGGCATTACAGGATGGCTTAACTACATATGCAATGGGACCCTTTTATCGAGTGATCTCGCCAGACACAGACAGGGCTTATTCGGAATGCTCAGCCCTGGTGGTCCCTTGGTCCTCTGAGGAACACAGTCACTCCTTAAGCTGGACTCCTCCTCCTGCTCTGCTGCTGAGGAACTCTCTGTTTGCTGCAGGCACGAGCGGATCCGAGAGAGAACTCTGACACCACATTTGGGCCAATTCCTCTGCAGAACAGACACTAATTTACCCCACTGCAGCCAGCTGTTCTGCCGTGCCTGAGCCGACACCATCCTGCCTGCAGCAGCTGCGCAGGGTGAAGACCCCAGCCCCGAGCAATGGGCGGTGCCAGCCTCAGCCAGTCGGATCCCCCAGCACACCATCAGCACCTCCGGCTCCCGCAGCACAGCCCTGATTCATGCTGGCTGAGCTCAGGGTTTATTTTTAAAATACAGATACTGAGGGTCACTTTCTCCTTGCTTCAATTCACCACAAGTAACTTTACAAGAAAAGTCACACAGAAATGATTATTTGGGGAGTTCTGCTTTCATGCTTTTAATTCAGTATCCTCTCTAAACAGAAAAAATTCCTCTGATCTTTTCTTTGAAAACATTAAACACAAACTCTGACAATTCATCTTTCAAACCCTGCAGAAGGATCTTTCACATATGTATGAAGACAGACAGATGAACAATAGGGAAGCCGTTGTCCCAAAAGCTCTTATAGTACCTCAAGGATAAAAATAGCACTGCTTATTACAAACAAAATAACCTGAACACAGCCTGTAGTTTACCTCTTTCACAATTTATTTTTCCTTGTCTGTTTCGATTCAAAGCCTCAGCACTTGCTGGGTTGGAAGGCATATGCCATACCTGTGGCTACCAGTGCAGCAACCTCACAAAGAAAAGTATTTGAAGAATTTCTTTATTTTTGGAACTGACTTTTAAAACAAAGACACTAGTTGTTATCAAAACCAGTTTCGGTAAAAGGTGACTCAGTCTTGAAGTTTATAGAATTACTGCAGTCCTCTTTCAACATATTTCCTATTTTTTCAAATAAAACTCCTGAATTAATTAAAACTAAAGCATGTTGGAAAAGGAGTGGAGAACATGCACTGGGTTCTCAACATTGCTATTTAATTCTGGACAAACTTCCTGAGGCGTACTCATCAGTAAAGATGAAAACACCACAAAAATTACCCCAAACAGAACAGCCTTAAGTGGACTTTTAAAACTGGGAAAATGATGACATTTGTTTTCTTTTTACTTAAGAAGAACCTGCCATAGAGTGACAGCAGAATTAAATATGAAACCTTCAATATAGATATACTAAAGGTGAATACATGCATATAGCAGAGACCCACAGTAAAATGCAAACCTTTATTTGAATGAGGGGGGTGGCTAAGGACACGGAACATAGACTTGCAGACACCTCGTTAAGGTGGAAAACACCCTACAGCCAGGTCGGTGTGTGAGACCAGGAGCACTGAGTCACACCACCAGTGCACAGCAGTGCCAAGGAGAGGAGCTCTGCCTACACCTGTGGTGGCCAGGAGGCATCCAGTGGAGAACAATGCTTTGCACCCTCAGCCCTTCATGGCAGCAGCTTCACAGCAGGCCCCAGTAACAGCTCCTGGAACTGATCAAGAACCAGAGCCTGCGCTGGGCATGCCAGGGCTGTCCACGCTGCTGGGCAGGGGGCAGTGCCCCAGCTCCTGGCAGAAGTTCCCATACACCTCCTGTCAGGTGTACTCCAGGTCTAGGGACGCTGTAAGCTGCAGCTTTTACAACAGAACCTGCGGTGTGTGGCACTGCATTGAAACGGTGCTGGAAATGTGTAAACTCCTGCAACATACTCCACTGAAGTGTTCAGTTACTCAATTAATATTAACTAGAATGAGGATAATTAATTTTACTAGTAAGAAATAATTACAAGATTTTTGCTTTCTAAAGAGCAATCTGTTTTTAAGTAAGACTTTTGACTTCTCCTTTTCTTTTACATGAAAGCATGGCTTTTCTCCTACAGGGAAGAAACCTGGAACAGACATTAGAAATACAAGCAGGATATAAAACAGAGCACAATAAACAATTCTGACTCCAGAAATCTCATGACACTTTTGTTCTTATCAACAGGCTCTAAATTCACAGCTGAAGTAGAGTCAGTTCAAAACTGCACGCCCCTCAGTTCAGCTGCGCCCCCATCAGATTTTCGTGTGAACTTGTTATATCATAGTAGTGTCTGGATACATCCAGTAAGTCTAAATTTATTAAACAAATGTGATTTTTCAGATAATGCTGTGAGATAATGACTCAATTTTCAGCATTTCAGAGAACAAGAACATGTTATTTACACCCTACAGTATGGAAAATCAAGATGGACTATTTGATCTGACTTGTGCATGTTAGTTCTTTGACATTCTGTAATCTCCTTTCTTCTAAGTTTGCTTTCACCTGAACAAAGCCTAAGACTGGAGGACCACAGCAGGAAAAGAAACAGATGCGTTTCCTTTAAGATTATATCAGTGGGTGGAGAGATCCACTACAGTCCTTAAAATGAAACTGCTGCTCTTTCCAGCATGAAGATTGCCCTGCTGAGACAGTTTCCTTAAACTGAGAGCCAGTGTAAACTAACAGTCATCAAAGACTGGACCCTGGCCTCCACCCATTCCTGGCCAGCTCTGCCACTTCACTGCCACTGCTCCACCATGCTCAATACAGGAATTTGTGAGGCTTCACGAGAGAACCAGCTTGAGAAAAAGATTTGGGCTTAAACCAAACTTTTTCTGTTTTTACTTGGGGGTGATTTTATCCCATGCCAGTTCCTTAGTGCAATTCACTTCCTGGCTTCAAAATCATTTGTGCAGGCTCAGTGCAAGGTGTAAGGGGAAAGGACAAGTGGCCTGGACGTGGCAAAGGCGGCACTTCTCTCTACAGAAACACAGCTCAAGCTAACGAAACTGTACCTCCACTGAGCTCCAAATGTCCATCTGCTACATCATACCTGGAAATATATGGATTCATATCCACGTCCTTACTGGCCTCTGCAAAAGGAACCTAAAAAAAAAAACCCAAACAAACAAACCAGAAAATTAAGCCTGAATAGATGATAGATGCAGCCCCAAGCAATTTCTGGGTGTACATACACAACTAACTTGCAGGGACCCTCTGCGTCATATCACACCAAACACCATGCCTGTATTTCTCTCCTATTTCTCTCAGGAGTCAGTTGCAAGTTTATAGAACTATCTCCTACTCATCTTAGACCTGAGAAAGCAGTGTACAATAACATTCTAGCTGCATTTTACCCTCTTGCAGAGAAACTGGCTATGAATTAGGATCTGAAGATTCCCCGAGGGATCTTTCATTTACAACAACTGCTTCCAAAGTCTGGACAAATCATCATGACCTTGGCAGGTGGCAACCCAGCTGCTATGGCTCGGCTGTGAGGTCCCTTGATCTGCTGCAAGCACTGGTCACAAACCCAACTCGTGTACTAGTTCTGTGCACAGTGCTCTCCAAAAATAGAAGTCCCATGGACTTCTTCCTTGGAACTGCCTTGGAGGAAAATGAGACAAAGCTCAGGCATGTGCCCAGATGGCTGGAACCTTGTCACCTGTAGCTGTATTGACTAAACACTCTGTTACCATAATCACTTTTCACAAGCAGAATTAGCAGGTTTGCAGTTTAATTTTTGTATATTGAGCCCACATGAAGCTGCTTCCTAGAATAATGCTAAAATAAGTGATCTACAGAGGCTTTCACTTCCTTCCCTGCCCTGTAAAGTATTGTTCTCTGCCATAAACATGTCAGAAAAGAAAATTTTGGATCTCTCTGAACCTGAAAGCAATTTTCCCCCAAAAGCTCTGCAGGGAAGACTCTAGGGTATTATAAAAGCTAGAGTTATAATACAAAATAAAAATTTATAAAAACAGTATCAATTTTCTTGTTATGTATCTCAAAGAACAGAAAGCAATCAGACTTTCCTGACACCTTTTTGCTTCTTGAGCCTTCTTGGGCTCATGAATATCATCAAGGATTCTCATTAGCTGCCTTTCAGAAAAAATCTGAATTGCAGGAATGCCTGATTTAGTTATTTTTGTGTTTACTGGACGCTGCCAGGTTTATAAAAGATTGGCTGTTGTCAAGATATTGACTTTCCAGAGCTCACGCTCTCCCTTCAGCTCAGACATCATTTAAGTTCTGCACTCAAAAGGGAGTCAGAAACTGTAAGCAGTGTTCAAAAACCCAATAAAAATGTACTCCATCAATCTGTTGACCTCATGAAAGGAAGAAAAGGAGGTCCATCATGAGGAGAAGTTTTAAAAAGAAGCCTTCTTTAGCTCTATTTTGCCAAGAAAGCATATACCAGGAAACGGAACTTTGAAGCCTGTGATGATGCCTGCACGAGTATGTAACCTCGGGGCTTTGGAGTTCAGACAGGTCTGTGTCCCCAAACAGACTTGGGAGGCAAGAGCAGATAGTTTAGACATCCTCAAGCACTCCCTGTCTCTCTTTTGGCAATGCAGGGTCTCCCCAGACACTGTCCAGCAATATGGGAAAAGGACACCAACTCACTAACTCTGAAATACAGAATTAGTTCCTTAAGCCCAACATGTAGGGTTGGCAGCAGGAATCTAATCTTTGCCACATGTGAACAGAGAAGTCAAGTCTCTCGTAGTTACTGGTGTGACAGACAGCAAAAATAAACCCATTTCTGTGGATTTTGGTAGACTATAACAAAAGGACAGGGCAATAACAATTTTTTATTGCAGATGTTTACTCTCCTTCCTGTCTGGAATCGGTTGTCAAGCTGCAAAGTCTCTACTCTGCTTTATCTCCTTAACGTAACTCTGACATGAGATGGGAATTAGATTAAGAAAATTAATATTATACACAAATTTCAATAGATTTTAACAGCTAACAACCCTCAGCAGCTTTGATTCTCAGTAAAAAGCTCTTTTGGCTTAATATAAGATGCACTTTTCAATTTTGGCAGCTTCTTTGCTGCTCTGAAGACAAGCATCTCCCTAAGTCTGTTATCTTCCAGTGTACAACCGCCAGGTCAAAAAAAGCTTTGTCCTTTTTTTTAAAAGCAGAAATACAGAAAAAATTCCTCTGCATTTTCAAGCCTCATGGCTATCTTGATAAACCTGAGCTTGTAGATTCATTCATCACCAGCTGAGTCTCACACCTCACCCCAGTTCTCACTGTTGGATGAAGGAGAGGTTGGTTCCTTCTGAGGACAAACTTCACCATGTGTGTCCTCCCACGTGCACATTCCATCTGACTTTGACAAAACTTAGCTCACAAAACTCCATATTACACTCTCAAAAGAAGGAATTACCTTTAGATGATGATAAATTGATGTAGATAAAGATGCATTTTCCAATCTGGTGAGCTAAAATTCAGCTGTCGGACTGCAAACTAACACCAGTCTGTTCCAGAAACACTCACCTCATGCCCTGACACCTGTACTCTTATCCCATTGCTATTACCTCCTAAAACCTACCAGCTGGTCTGGCTTTAAACGATTCCAGAAGTGGAATTTGCTGTCAGGCATCTGATTTGAGGTTTTTGGCAACTCCAGTCTAAAATTAGGGTTGTTGGTTTGGTTGGTTGGTTGGTTTTTTGTCGTTATCCTACTTGAATTTTGATCGTTACACAAATCTTTCTAAAAATAAGTCAAATCACAAACGAAAAACCTCAGCCTCCTACCCAGCTTTCCCGTCCCTTTCTCTGGGAACAATTTTCATTGCCAGCAAGAAAATCTTCCCTCAATTCCATCGTTTTTCATGCCAAGGGGTAAAAGCGACACCGCCGTGCTCGCCCCGTGCTGAGCGGAGTCCGCGCCCCCGGCCGCGCTCCCGGCCCGGCCCCGGGGCTCCCCCGCCCGCTGCCCCGCGG
>VZTF01001974.1:156259-166781 GCA_013397755.1 Cnemophilus loriae
TCCGCCCTGCTCTGCCCGCCCGGGCGCTGGCTCGGGGCGGCCTCGCGGGGAGATCTCGCCACGGGGGAGCCAGGGCTCCTTCAGCAAAATTGCAGCTGCTCTTTACACGGAAAAACAGTGGTTGAAGTACTACATAGTATTTCAGTCAAAACAAGGAGAAAGTGCTCCTTCTGTGGACCACGGCTTTGGAATCAGCACAGTATAGCTGTGTAGATTTTAAGGCTGGAAAAAACACCCTTAAGATGATCTATTCTGTCCTGTGTTACGCAGGCCAAAAAAAATTCCACTCCGTCATTCTTGCTCTCAAGCCTTGGGAGCACAGATCCTGTTTGCTGTTCCTGTGCTATAATGCATTCTTGGAGCACTTAAGGCTGTTCGCTTGTCTCACTGAAATGCTGTCCATCAGCTCTTTCTTGCCAGACTTTTCTAAAGCTGTAGTCAGCACGGTTATGATAAGCATAGTTATAAATACCTTTGCAGACAGAAACGTGAACAATTTTAAAACAAACACAGTGACTTGTTAATAGTTTTCTCGCTTACACATTTCAGTCCACCTACTCCATTCCCAGCTGCTCCATTCCCACCAGGCAATCCAGATGCTGACAGGGGGGTGGCTTGTAAACAGTCTCTGTTACAGTAGCCAGGTTGCCACAGCGTATCAGAGAATATAGCTGCATGAAGTAGTAGGGCCCTGGAGTTACAATCCTGTCAGGAAACTCTGGCCATCTCATAGCCTCAGGGCACCCCGGTGCTCCTACAAGCAGGTGGTTGTCCAGTATCTCCTTGTGTGGCATCACTGAAACCAACTTAAAACAGTGCTTGATCTGCAATGCCTATATTTATAAAGCCAGTTTTTCTGGGGCTGATCCAAAGCCCATTGATGTGAATGAAAACTCCCACTGACTTCCAAAGGATTGGGATTGGGTTTTCCATGAGCAAAAGTCTGCTTGTTTCAGTGTGTGCAATAGGTAGAACAAAAACATCTAAGAACCCTGGAGCAAAGGAAGGTGCTCAGGTGTTGTTTCCCTTTTATTTCCCTTGGGTTCACTGTGACTCTTTTAGTTACAGAGGTGTGACCCAAGTCCTCCCACTCAGGAGGACCCACCTCTGTGTCCTCAGCAGAGGGTCCCCAGCACACAGACCCGCAGCAGCACCACAACCCAGCATAAACCTGCCAGGCTGCACACAGCAAAGCAGCTCAGAACACAGAGCCTTGGTGAGAAGTCCTAACTCTGCATGCCTCAGCAGTCCATAACCATAAATCATGGTGAGTTTAGAATTACGAGTGCTGAATACTGCTACTCAATCCCTCTGCAGAGTGCTGCCTTCAAGCCATAAAAGATACCAGTCTTTTTGGGATCTGTACCTTAAGACATCCAAAGGGGTCTGAAGGACAAAGATGGGCACACAGTCTCTTAACTATCAGGTTTCTTCAATAACTTCATGAAACAATTAGGATATGAGGTACTTAAAAATCACTTATCCTTTTAGAATACGGACTGCTGAACCTCTTCTGGGTTAGTATTTATATGACAATATATTTATGAGTATACACAAGTTTATAAAAACGTAATCATTTATCCAGCAGATGCCCACTGTGAACAGGACGATATTGTGTTCAGAGGTCAAACAAATCCTCTAATTACAGTCCATGACAGTGTCACCCTCTGAAACTCTGTTCAGTGAGTACAAATGAAGCTCTGAGCGAGCCTGATGGCCGTTTTGTCTGTGAGCTCTGGGATGCGATGTTGGGCACTGGAAAAGCTGAAGGGTGGCCTTTGCCAGTGGGAACAGCACCCCTGAGTGGGAAAATGAAGTTCCTCCCAGTCAGCAGGACCTGATGTAGGCAAAATTAGTTCAGGCTGGAGAAGACAAGGCTCTAGGGAGACCTCAGAGCCCCTTTTAGTCCCTTAAGGGGCTCCAAAAGAGCTTAGGAGGGACTTTGGACAAGGGCTGGAGGGATAGATGGGATATTGGGAAGAAATTCTTCCCTGTGAAGGTGGTGAGGTCTGGCACACTTTGCCCAGGACAGCTGTGTCTGCCCCATCCCTGGAAGTGTTCAAGGCCAGGCTAGACAAGGCTTGGAGCAGCCTGGGACAGTGGAAGGTGTCCCTGCCCATGGCAGGGGTTGGAATGAGATGGACTTTAAGGTCATCTCCAACCCAAGCCATTCTGTGATTCTATGAAACTCCAAATGCAACTGAGCACTGGTACCCCCAGAGCTGGATGTGCCCAGGTCTGGCAATGGTGAGTGAATGCTCATGCCTGCTGTGGCACATGAACTGGGCAGAGCTGCTGGGCATTACAGCCTTACTGGTCCGTCTGCCCATCAACAAATCTCATCTTGTGCGGATTCTTGCATTTAAGTCACTCTTGAGTTGCGACTCTCATGGCACTTCATCCTTCTGTCTTATTCATGCGCCTCTCAATCCTAATGAGGATCCCAAAGCCATTATAACTCAAGACCAGGACACAGCATTTTCATGGGATTAGTTCATCTACTCTTGAAATATATCCTGTTTATGAGGAAAGGG
This sequence comes from Cnemophilus loriae, assembly GCA_013397755.1. NCBI lineage: Eukaryota > Metazoa > Chordata > Aves > Passeriformes > Corvidae > Cnemophilus > Cnemophilus loriae. The sequence goes on from VZTF01001974.1 coordinate 158,794, forward strand.
GGAGGCTTGTCTTCGGGAGATACTGCAATTCCTCAGGTCTTGAGAGAGGATGCTGTGAGACAGTGTCTAACTGGAACTGCACAGGTAGTTAACAGAAGAACGTGCAATTATTTATACCTGAAATTTGACAAGATGCTGTTGCTAACAGGATTATCCTTTTGAACATGCCTTTCTGATTATCACTTTGTGGCTTTTTGTCAGAGCAGAGTAAGTTGGGAGTTTTGAAGGAGTCATCAGTAGCAGACAAACTCAGAAATGTACTTTTCTGTAGATCATGGTGAAGCATATGTTTATGGTCAGGCAAGGAGGGTGTCAGGGGGTAGATACCATGGCTGACACAGCAGTGATGCTTCTCAAGAGGAGCCCAACCATGATTAACTGCACCAAATCTTCTCTCTAGAAGTGCTCATGTTCTGAATCAGTGACATTACTCATGCCAACACTCCTAACACTAACAGTATGAGGAGTCTTAAAGTCTTCATGTCATCAGCTAAGCCAGGTCATTAAAATAAAGCCTCACTGTCTTCACAGAAAGCAGGTATCTCTGTTCCAAGTCTGCTGTCAATTCCTTCTGTAGACGCTATGAATTCTAGCTCCACCTGGGTGCCTCCACATCTGCTTGCTCATGGCACCAGGCGTGGCACCATTTTGGCACTGGCTGTGGCCAGTGGGGTATTGGGTTTTACATGACTAAGGCAGAAAGAGTCCAGCAGTTCAAAAAACTGTACTGCAATAATGTAATGGACTGTATGAGCCAGCGGTGCAGAGCCTGGGTCTGTGAATGCCATCGAAGCCTGCACATTACAGCAGCAAGAGCTTAGTTTTACTCACAGGACCTTTATAAATTACATACTCTCCTAGAGAGTGTGCTCGGAGTGCTTTGAACAGGTCTCTGCCATCTTAGTTACCCTGAAATGCAGAGTAGCTGGTGGGATTTAAAGAACATTCTTGATTAGGAAAATTTGAAAATCTTCTAGGTCTCTTTCCGTCCACCAATGGCTATTTCTGTAAAAGTGATGTCTTCTATGAATTTTCTGGAATAACAGCTCCTCTTTGAGGGTCAACACCATCTCAAGACATTCCTTTACTACCGATCACACTATTCCCTAGGAAGATAATGTGCAGCTTCCTGTTAACACCATTGTATGGATATTTTGGTTTATGTACTTTCATTTTTCCCACTTAGATCATCCTCAACTCTGTGCCATTCAGTTTCTTCATTTGTTCAAGCCTGATGCAGAATTTTTTGTTTGGGGACATTAGGTCCCCCTTATCTGTCTCTCAGCAGCTGTTTGCTACCTGGACTCTGCCCTAAATCCTGCAGTGACAGATGATGCCCACTGACATAGCTCCACTTCCTCTCTTTCCCACTGACACCCCCACCCCAATATTCTGACACTGGTGTCTGCTCTTACTGTGCCATTTGGTTTCTGAACCCTAATGTTTAGGATCACAGAGGGACCTCAGATTCTCTGTGCAGAGACAGCACGTCCCACATCCCACACCCATCGCTGCTTATTGCAGTAGTAAGTTCACTTACCCGCTCCTGCTGCTGGCGTCTGCTGCACTGCCTTACTTGCACATTTTTCCTGGCGTGTATCAGCCTGAACTGGTCGTTCGTGGGTATCCTTACAACCTTGGGTATGCAGAGAAGGTGGCTTATTGTCTGGTGCCAAAGTTCAGTATCTTGAGTGAAAGGTATAACTTTGTGAGTGTAGTAGAAAGAAGAGAGATGCAGACACCATGGACGCTCTCCGATACCATGTAAGCCCCTCCCCTTGGCTCTGTGGGGAGGCACATGGGAGCAGCTTTGTTCCTATTTTAAGTACAGACCAAAGTATCCAAGAGCCATTTGTCCTCTCTGTGCAGCCTGGCAGGATTTGGGTTACAAGCCTCAAAGACCTGCTATTGAGTGTGCTGCTCCAGGGGATTACAGGCAGGAAAGCTGTCCCAGGATCTCTGTCCTTCTTGAAAGGACTTCTAAAGTATATGACCTGTGGCTAATATTAGACACTGGAACTTCAGCAAGCAATCCAGTGCCCTTTCTGTACTGCTTGGCTCTGCCCATTCCTGCTGTGATTTCATCCCATAGCACCATTTTCAGGGTGAATGTCAGGACCTCAGGACTCGCATCACTGGACACTTAAGGGTCCCTTGCTGATATTCTTGTTGAAGAGAGTGAAGTGTCCCAAGCAAACCTGCTAGAGTGTCAGAACATCCTCCCCTTCCCTTGCACAGCCAGCGCAGCAAACCTCAGGATGATATACTGAATAGCTGATTTTATTAGAAGCAAAACTGACTTCATTTCCATTCATGTGCTTTTGAATTTCATTCACAGGTTCTCTGAAATACAGAAGTACTGAGATGGATGTGGGCAAGTGGTTCAGTCAGGGTCACTTGAGGTAACACCTAGAACAGGTAACACTGGCTGCTGAGCCTCATCACATCTCTCAGCTCTTCATGAGTTGGTGGCCATGTGCTGTATTTTGTATACATCTTTCATATCCATCCTGAGGCTCTTGCTCCAGAGTGTGCCAGAGCTTCACCAAGCCTTGCCATGGCACAGGTGGGACTCTGCAGCCCTGCAGCCAGCCCTAGGAACTGAACAGGCAAGAATATTTCAGCTGAGGGGAGCTACAACAACCATCTCATCCAACTGCCTGAGCCCTTCAGGGCTGACCAAAAGTTAAAGCTTGTTCTTAAGGCCATTGTCCAAATGCCTCTTTGACACTGACAGGCCTGGGGCATTGAGTGCTTCTCAAGGGAGCCCATTCCAGGGTTTCACCATCCTCTTCATAAGGAAATGCTCCCTCATGTCCAGTCTGAACCTTCCCTGGAATAGCTTTGAGCCATTTCCAGGAATGCTGTCCCTGGATCCCAGGGAGAAGAGCTCAGCACCTCCCTCTCCATATCCCCTCCTCAGGAAGCTGTAGAGAACAACAGTGTCATCCCTCAGCCTCCAAAGGAGACAAGACCAGAAACCTCAACTGCTCCTCAAGGGTGTGCCATCCAGCCCTTCACCAGCTTGGTTCCTCTCCTCTGGATGTGTTTGAGGACCTTCACATCCTTTTTAAATTGTGGGGCCCAATTTATGGGATTGCATTCCCATTCTGTGGGGGAACACAGAACGGTAATGCAGTTATTACAGCTATAGTCAGTAGTTTCAGGTGCTATGCCAACATTCATTTGCAGTGTGGCCCTTTGCAGAGAGGTGGTCTTAAAATGGTTACCAACTTGTTTTCAAATGTAATTCAAAGTATAGGTTTTAGCTCATAAATCCCGAGTCATTTGTAATCCTTGCTGTTAAAGACTGGGGGCACTCAAGGAAAGGGAATTTGTCTCTGTCGTGGTTTGTCATTGGTTAAGACGCCAGGCACCCATGAAAAACATAACGAAGTGCTCATGAGTTGAGATAAGGGTCAGGAGAAAATACTCTAAAGGCAAAACAGGCTCAAACTTAAAGGTATAAAATAAATTTATTAAAGGTATAAAGTAAGCATCCCCATGCCTGGGCAGACAAGATGCTGAGGGGAGCTGGGAGAGGGACCCTGCCCTGCAGCACGAGTGGTGGGCTGGGGCTGGGCTACTGCCCATCCCTCTGCTTCCCTGTCCTGTGCTGCCAGGAGAGTTCTTCAAAGGGGACAAGTGCTGGTTCTCAAGGGCACAAGTGGTGCCCACACAGCTCAGGGCAGGCAGAGAGCAGGACAAGGAAGGATGGAAGTGGCTGGAAGGTTTCTGGAAGGTTGGCTGGAGCAAGTGACAACTTGGATATAAATAAAACTCAAATATTCTTCACTATTCTCAACTTTAAAAAAAGATCCGTTACAAAATGTTTCAGGTGCTCTTGGCATCTTTGAAATTTTAAAAGAAAAGGCTTATAATATCTGTCCACTCAGTTCACTGAGGAAGTGGTTCTGGTCGAAGGGAAAAGAAAGCAAATTAACATTTTTAACAAGATCACTTTCGAGTTAAGTGCTCTGCTGCATCCTTTGCCAGGGCTCCCTTGAAGAAGCTGCTTCAGGTCAGTAACCTCACAAAGCCCAGGCTAAGTTTGTTGTTGCTGGGTTTTTTCCTCTATTGATCTGGTTTTCCAAAGGGTCCAACACACCTTGGACACAGCGCAATAAACAGGAACATGCAGGAAACAGGAAAAGCAGGGAGGGAAATGGCAGCAAATTATAACCAATTCTTCGGCTTCATCTAATCCTCACCCAAGTTCATTGAGGTTATTCCAACGCCTGCTGCCATGGCTGGAGGGATGCACCAGGATCCAGAGGGATGCTGGCACTCAGAAGTGGAGAAGGTGTACGGAAAGGGCCTGACCCTGCTCTGGGCTCTGCTGTTCATAGGGAGCTGTTCTACTGGCAGCTGGGAAGATATTCAGGCTGGAAGCTGTGCCACAGGCATCAGCAGGAGCCAGAATTCTTACCTAGTGCTGCTCATGAACTTGGAAAACTAAACTGTAAATGACAAAAGCCAGCAGAGAGCAGTGGAGCTGGGAACTGGAGAGCATCCTCTTTACTGGAGCACCATCTGGAGATGAGGAAGGAGAGGGGAAGAGCAAAAGGGAGGAAAACCAAGGGAAGATAAAAAAAAAGAAAGGCAGAATTCACTTTTAAAGGGATTCATTGCTGAATCCAGCCCCTTTTTCTAAAACCTAGTGTAGAACCTCAGATGCCAAAGGCTGAAATTGATTTTCCATCTTCAGCCTGACGTTGGTTAGTGTTTTATACACAAAGCACCAGACTGGTGGGGACTTCCCAGGGGAAAGCGAAGGTCAGCCTGCTCTGGCTTTTTTGATTGAGCATTAAGAAAGAGACGAACAGGTGCAGAATGAGAAGGAGAAGCCCTGACCAAACCAGGACTCATTCCATGCACCTCAAAGGGAGCGGGAAGTGGCCTTGGACCAGGGGAAGCAAAATACCCAAAACACTACTCCAAGGCCCAGCCAGGACAGGACCTGACCCAGCTCTGTTCTCCCACCCCCCTTTTTGCCCACTGACTTGGTTCCATTTTGCTAACAAGAGGTGGAAACCACAAGCAGTTCTGGCAGATGCCAAAGGGTGTTTTCCATCTGCAGATTCCCAAAAAATGCCACATACCTGGAGACCCTGAGCTCTTTCCTGCACTCTGAGCTGGAGGAAGAGCTGCTTGGCCATCACCCAGCACCTTGGAGAGGTCCCCTGGTCCCAGCTAAGTCTTTCCATGTCCGAAAAGGAAACAAAAATGTCACCCTGTCCTAGCCTGCCACCCATTTCCTCCTGCGCTGCTTCCCTTCAAAAGTGAAAATCGATGAGTAATTTGGGGGGTTTTGGCAATGCACTTGCTCTTGACATGCCGTTCTGGCAGCATGCACAGACACACTCCTGCTGCAGAGACTTTCCAGGGCTGCGTGTCACAGCCTCCTCCCGCAGCACTGCCTGGACTGACAGCAGTTTGCAAATCCCTGGCATGAGCCTGGAGGCAGTGGGAAGGAGGGAGCTGATGGAGCCGGGATTCACACCCAGGTGCAGTACCAGGGTGGTAGCAAAGCCCAGCAGTAGCTTAAAAATTGCTTGAAAGCAATTCCTAGTGACGAGGTGAGGCCATTGAGGATGGCTCCTTCAGGAAAATCTGCTGCCCTGAGAGAGGCAAAGGCAGCACCCATGGAGCTCACCCAGCTGGGTGCAGCACCCTCCCAGCCCAGCCAGGCATGGGGCACCTGCTGGGGCAAAGGGCCCTGATCAGGCATCTCGCCAAAAGGGGTGACAAGGAAAAGAGGGAAGCAAAAAATAAAGGACAGAGACACAGACCTGGACAACTGTCTCAGTTTGAAAGACAGGTGTCTGCCAAGGAAGGTGGGAACCTCCCTTGGAATGGAAAATGTGATCCTCTTCCCTCCGAATTATTTTAACTTTGAAATTACAGAGCTTTCAGGCAAAGATATGGGAAAAGGAATAACAGTTCTTTACTAGTATATATATATGTGTAACAAGGCAAACAAACAACAACACCGGCAGCAACAACAAACAGACCCACCAGCCCAGTCCCAGCCAGAACCACCAGCCCAGTCCCAGCCCTCTCTCGGCCCCAGGCACCTTCCCCTTTGGTGCAGTTACGGTCACGGCCGGCAGGGGCGCTGGTGGCTCCCAGCCGGGCAGGGCGGGTGCGATGATTCCCTCGCGGCTGCAGGGGGCGCTGTGGCGCGAGCTCGGCTTCTCCACACCGTAATGGTGGGCGAGCTGCATGGCGAAAACGGGCTGGAGCAGGAACCTCGGAGCGGCAGCTGGAACGGCAGGGATGAGCTGACTCCGGAGTAGCTAACGACATGTATCAGAACTTGCTGTAGCAGGAACTGCGGGGTGTCCCGGCGGGCAGGGGTGCTGGGTTACGATGTAGCGAAAAACCAGGAGCAGTGGCAGAGAAGTGGCGGTGCTGGGCAGTGGCCGCGCGGCTCCTGAACACTGCCGGGAGAGGCTCCCTCAGAGGGGTGATTCGCTCCAAGGCTGAGCCAAGAGTCATCTCAGAGACTGATTCAGTGAGGTGGGTATTTACTTTATTCGGCGCCAGGCACATGGGGGATCGCTCCTCCTAACAGTGCTGTACACCCAGCACTTTCGCACAGTACAATATAGGGTTAAATCTCATGCATATTCATTACATTCCTTGGTACAGGAGTACAGGTTATACAAATTACTTCTCAGAAATCATTAATATCATTAACATACGTGATGTGCAAGCGCAGTGTACTCTGGGGGTCGCACTGAGGAAGGCTCCGAGTCTTCCTCGGGGGTCGTCCCGATGAAGGCTGGTAGTCTTCATCACTCTGCCCTTTTCGCCTTTCTTTCTGAAGCATGTGCAGTCCTTCGCTGGCTGGTTCAGTGGTCTCTGTGCTAGCTTCAAACAGATTCTTGTCCCTCTTATCTTGACAAGATTAAGGGAAACCTGCTTCTTAGGTTTTGTGATTAACATTTTCTGTCTCTTAATAGTTAACTGTGCTTACATGGGTTAACTATTGATCACTCCTTTCTCAGAGGAAAGGGGCTCAGGGTCCTGGGTTTCCCCTGAGGCACCTGAGTAGATGGCGAGGGTCCTTTCCAGTGAGGTAGGGTGTTAATAAGGTCCCAGTGCAACAGCCCCTCGTTCGAACAGAGTTTCAGTCATGGTAGGAGAAGATAGCAGGAGACGGCACCCCGCAGTGGTGGCGAATTCTCCCCACAGTGACCGCAGCCTGTCTCCCCTCTGATGTCGAGAGCGAGAGAGTTAGAAGCTGCGCCCAGCCCCTTCCCTCCAAATCTTGCGGTATCTCTGCCCTTCCCGAGAGAATGCCCCTCACCTGCACTCCTCCCCCTTCTCCTTGGCCGTATCTTTTGTCTCTGTTAAGTACGGGTCGTTATTGTCTCTTAGCAACAAATGGGAGAAAATTCCCTGCGAGAAAGAAACAAAAGGAAAAATCCTAACCCCCAACAACAACAAATGACAGCAGAAAGAAGTGTAATAATCGAACCTCATAACTTACCGATGGGATCACAATTCCGTGGCCATCGCTCCAGGGAAATCCAGTCTGCATATGTGTGCAAAGCTGGGGATCAAAGCTGGGTGTCCCAGACTACCGGGTGTGCCAAGGGAAGGATGTGAGCACTAAAGCCATGTGGAGTGGAAGGAGTTGGGGAGGACAAGGTGTCAGACACGCCAAAAGGGTGCAAAGGGAACTGGTCATGGGTAAAGTGGAACCGGTCATTGAGCTTGGCCAAGGCAGCCAACCTCCAGGCAGGGGTTTCAGGCAGGCAGAGGGTCCATATGGGTGTCTGCAAAGCCACCTGGCAGCAGCTGCCCTTGCATCGTGCTTTATTTGTGCTAAACTGGTGCCTTCCAGAGTGATGTGACAAAGCAGAGTGGAACCCCCCATGTTCCCTGTGACTGGGAATAAGGCCATCATCCCTCGACACATAAAGAGCTGCCTGGATGAAAGGAATGAGTAACTTCTCTTTACAAACAAACTGTGGGTC
>VZTF01001975.1:0-30849 GCA_013397755.1 Cnemophilus loriae
TCTGCAAAACTCTGGAGATGTGCATTCCAAAAGAGAGAGTTTTCAGCAGAGGTGAGTGAAAACTGACTTGTGGCAAAGAAACAGATTTTTTTAAAGCAACCAACTAACCAACCAACCAAAACCAAACCCGAAAATGGGGACTCCAACAACACACCCAGCACTGAAGGGATGGGATACAGAAGACGTAGATAGGCTCTTCAGTGATGCATGGCAGGAGGGTGAGAGGCGGCAGCACAGCTGAAACATGGGAGTCTGAGGCTGGAAATAAGAATAAGCCTTTTTTTCCAGAAGGACAACCCAGCGGTGGAGTCAGGACCTGGGGAGGGTGGGTCATCTCCATCCTTGGGGGTTTCACACAGCTGGGTGAAGCATCCTTGTCTGACCCCCATGGCTGAGCATACTGGAGACCATGTCCCTGACAGTCTGAGTTACTCTGTGATCCTATGGGTATATGGATATGCACTGATACAAAGCACCTTTGCAATGACTTTGCCTTTTTTGCCTCAAAAGCTCACCAAGCTCCTGGAGAAGGTAGGGACATCATCAGGAACATAAAAGCAGGCTATTAGAAAAGTCACACTTTGAGCAGCAAGGGAAAACCCAAAGGGTCAACACTGAAGTAAAAGCAACTGCAGGAGTCAGACTACAATATCCAGTGCCCTAGCAGGCAGTGATTTAGAAGACGTGCCTAAAAATTATGCCTAAAACGTGAGATATATAGACAAGTTGCAAGAACGTCTCAGATGTATAAGGACGCAGGAAACTGACACCACACTTCTGAATGCTCATAGAGTGAGACCAGTGCAGCTGCTGTCTGGGATGTTTCTGTGAGTGCTGCACAGAAGAGTAGGTAGAGACACGTTTCAGCTCATCAGGGGAGCACGGACAAAGGTGCTCGTAAGTTACTCAGATTTGATTAGCAACCTCTAAATGGCGTAATTCTACGTAGAATTAGCAAATTAGTTGCATAACCCATTCACAAACTGCTTGCAAACCTTGGAAGTTCCCTACAAAAGAAACCATTAAGCGATTTTATTTGCCTACAATATTAGGTCACATTAGAGTAGGCATCAGGTATATCCACATGATTTTTGGACTGTTGTGGAAAACTACAGCACTCAGGAGGCCCAAAACCTGTTTCATTGCTGATCTAATAAAAACAATATAACCAGTCACAACAATCATATGGAAATTATTTCTCCTTGTCAGAAACAGAAAAATTCTCCTGGAACAAAGCTCTCTGTACACCTTGAGATACTCGAGAAGGCAAGAAGAGTTAACATTTGGAAAAATATATTTGCAAGATAAGGGCTGACTGAAATGAACATTAGACACCCATACACATTCTGCAAACATAGACGGACCAACAAACTGGATTCATATTAATCCAAACAGCATGAAAATGCTCAGAAATAACTGAAAGAAACAAGTACAAGATAAAAGACACACAAAGATACAGGATGTCTTGACAGAGAAAGGTGAAAGAAAAAAACATATCCGTCCACTGGAGTGCACATTTCCTGTTTCTCTTCCTCCCTCTCTTAGTGTTGTATTCACATTTATGCAGCTCAGCTGTGTTTGACTAGGAGGCTGATTTGGTGGAAGCTAACCTTGGTTTAGTTTTCCATTTCTGTGGGTTAATTTTTGTCCTAATGATCTTCCCAGACCGATTAACAACACGGGTGGAGACTGGAAGAACCACAGAACTGCTGTAGTCTTGACCTAGATGAAATTAAACGACTATATTTTGAAGGACAATGTAACTTTAGTTGTGATACCCAGCTGAGTATCTGCAGGTTAGCAGGAAGTATTAAAATGTCCCCTGCATTTCTTCTCTCAGAAGACATGCAAAATTCTTTGAATATCCATTCTTCTGCTCTAAAGCAAAATACACATGAGACCATTCTCTTAGAGGGAGCTGACACTTTCTGAACAGAAGCACAAATCGTTTGCCTTACAATGCCAGCACCATTCTGCATATGAGCCCTTTACAGTGATCTGATTTCAGGAGTAATTTATTCACTCTTTGCAAAACACGACTCTTGTAAATCTTAGCAGCAAAATAAAATGTGAAGCACAATGAAAAGGCAGATAATCATGTTAACGCGGGTTATGGGACTGCTTGACCCCAGCTTGCTAGTCACCAGTTATTGCCTCAGCCTTCAGATGCCTTTAACACAAAACTAATGAAAGCTGAACATTTTTCTCCAACTGATGATGTATTATCATAAATATACAATACCAAAATGTGTTTGGTAATACCATCTGAATGACAAATACTGGATTGAAAACAACTAATTAATATAGGTCACAGAATACAATTTCCCTGAAAAAAACACGATTTAGAAGCACCAAAGTGATGTAATTTTTGTTGTTTGCCTTCCAAAATGCAGGGACTCAGAATCCTCACTGCTGAAATGAAAAATCTTCAAAAAAACCTATTATCAGGGATGTTTCTTTTACCCTTTTTCTTCTCCTTTAATTTTCTTTTTCTTTCCATAATTCTCACTGTTCTCTATCGCTATAGACTCACTCTCCTTCATATAATCCAGGATATAGCTGGAATTGTCTCTCATTTAAAAAAAACATTTCTGCCTTTCATTTCTCAGGAAGAGATTAAAACAAAATCATCCACACAAGGTATTCTGGTTGAATTTTCTATTGCAAATAAATCAAAGGTTATCACACAATTTATTCTACTTATATTTATGCTAAGCATTCCCCAGCACACCCCTAGAAATGCTGCTCTGACCAAAAAACAAGAAGGATATTTCTCTTGTCAATGCTTCCTTGGCCAGGGTTGCCTATTGCTAGGTCACTATAAAAATCATATATATATATATATTTATGCAGTCTTACCTGATTAAATTCTGGCACACCTGGCATCCTGCAGGACATCTGTGATAAAAGGCAGATAATTAACACATGCTTGTATAAAATAAGACAGCTGTAATGCTATTCTTACAGTATCAGTTCCACAGTGAAAGAATTCTCATCAACAACAATACAGGCTGTCATCTCTGGCACTAACCCCTGGAAAATGTACTGGATAACTTTAGTGATTTGTTTGGCATTTCACAGCTCAGACTGTATGTCAAATCTGCATTTTACAGATAAGTTATCTATCTTATGTTGGCTACACTATCCATGTGTTCAAAACCATATGATCAAAATTACAAGTTTACATCCTCAGAACGTGATCCCTTCAAATTTTTCTAGGCAACACCATCCACTAGATACATAATACAGAATGCCAAGTTATGTTTGCTTTCTCAGGTCCTAAAGCACAGGCTGAGGATTTGATCTCTTCCTAACTCCTTTCATACTCTACACCAGCACGAGCAGAAACTTCTGTATCAGAAGACTGATCAGCAGCAGTAATTATTCTCAGGAAGGGAAGAAACGGTGCAGCAGTAACTCCATGTAACTCGATCTCTTAATTGGATACTGTACCTGTTTTGGTTACCGGACTGAGGGCAACAAATCTAAGAAGCACGGTAAGGTTAAATGCTGCCAATTTCTAATTCAAATAAACAGTTTCATTTAAAACATACTGCTGATGGGATCCATGAAAACCCATAGACCAGAAATCACTGACTGAGATACTAAAAAACATCATCTAAACCAAACACAATGCCCATAAAAAAATTATTCTGATTCTTTTTAAATGTAACAGAAAAAAAGAGAAATTCCTTGTTTTACCTGTGTGGATCTTTTGAGCTGGGAATAATGTGTGCACATTCTCTTTTATTGAAGACCTCTTCGATCCAAGATTTGGGGAGCTAAAAAGACATTTCAAATATAAATACATTCCTGAACTTTTGAACATGATGTCAAAAATAGCACTGTAATGACAACATGGCTGTACATGGATAACTCAGAACTACTCCCATCATATTAGATGTAAGACTATAAGCTTGAAGCTACAGCCCTGAGCAGTCCTAGCCCTTCACCTCCAAGCTTTACAGAATTCCTCAAGAAGATCAATATTTAAATTTATTGTCACCATGAAAAATATTTAGATGTTCTGCCAAGCGCATGTACAATACAGAAAGTGTAGGATGGATCAAAAAAGGGTTTAAAACTTCATTCTTTTTTACAGTCATCCATGACTTCAGGGATGGGCCAGTAAAAATGAAAAGAGGAGACCTCTGAACTACTGACTTTTCTAGTCTAACTCTTGATTCCTAGTTTTGTAAAAGACTTCTGTAACATGTACATCTCCTTTCACAAAACTCTGACTAATATTCCGAAACGGTCATAATTTAATTAAATTCCAACAACAAATTAAAATGTTTCCTGTCACTACAGTGAGGTACATATGCCTCAGCCATCATCATCATGTATCCTTTCCACCACCAAATCCTAAAGGAGACAAAAAGACAGCTATGTATTCCTTCCGACTGGCAAATTTCTGCTCTGATATACCAAAGACCTGAAGCCAAGTTTAAATTGCAGCTTTCCTCCTGATTTTCCTCCAAGGAAGTCCTGAGACTTTTGTTTGGGAGTTTTGGCTTCTCTCTTCTCACCAGTCTGAGGATTAGGATTGCTGCTTGTAATTCCCTGCCACAGAAGAGGCTTTGGAGATTTCTAGACTGATTTAGTCAATAGAGTAGCAAGAGTTTGGCTCTGAAATTTAAGGCACATGAGCAGTTTTTAGAAAATTGCTTTCAATCACTTTTCCAGTATCTTTAATGTCTGAGATCCTTGCATAATATGGTATTAAAGGGACACTGTCATGTCAAAATGTTCAAAAATTAAGGTTTCCAGAAGCAAAGAAAGAGATCAGAGCGTAAAATACAGGGAAACACATGCACCACCCATTTCTTTCAAATCCTTTCTGCTGAGCAGTGAGAGCGGACAAAAACCTAAGAACCCAGCCCAGCACAGACATTCTTCAAAAGGCAGAGGTGCTACCAGCAAGGACAGTGACTGCGGCAGCATCTCGCTGGGGCGGCTGAGCAGGTACGCAGAGCTCGGCTCACCACTCTCCAGGGACACGGCAGTGCAGCCCCGAGACCCCCTGCTGTACTGCTCCCCTCACTGATTTCACCACCCACCCATCCAGCACGAACGCGTGAATGCTTCAGTTTTTCCTTCTGCTTTCTCCTGCCTCAGCCCACACACTGCTCCACCACCGTCCCTGCAAAGGCTTGCCGAAGTCAAAGCCTGTAGATGCATTGTGACAAAAAAAACACCGTTAAGTAGGGGGTTAATGTACACTCTTCCTGCTCTGAAATTAGCTTTACTAAGCCAAGAGCTGCAAGAAACATTCAGCTCCTTCAAGACCAGACAATAAGCACTGTTCACTGGTCAAGTACCAAACTCAGGGGAACTAAGTTACACTATCAATACTAAACAACAATCTTTTAGCATCCTTAGCTGTACTTGTGCCTTCTTTAGGGTGAAAGGCACAGATACATATATTTTCTAATGAAACACCATGCTGCTCTAGACACTGCAAAAGAAAATTAAAAGGCACCATCTCTCTGGGAGAATAATTTCATCGATTATTGAAATATGATCAATTTTTTTGACAAAACAGCAGCAATTGCTTTTAATGAGACACTGTAGCTCCAGACAAGTGCAGATAATTAGAAATCACACAATGACTAGCCAGTATACATAACAGGCTAGTTCATTTAGGCAAAGTACAGTTTTACTGGAAACTAGGCAGAACAATCAAGTTCTAAGTACCTTACCAAAACTGCAACAAATTTGTACTGATAACAGAGAAACACAGTGTCTTAGCCAAAACAGCACTTCAAGAGATGAAAAGTTCTGTCAAGCACAATACCTCAGCTCTGCATACACTATGTGTTTAGTGAAACCAGTACCCAATGTCACTTCCAAAGAACTGGGGTTTTCTAAGAGATCTTAAGTACCAGGGCCAGAATTTCTGCATTGTTGAACAGGTTTCTCAAAACTTTAGCAAAAAAAAAAAGTTATGCATCATATACAACTTTTGTACAACCTTTTCTTACCCTCAAAATTATTAGATGAAAGCAAACACTCTTTAGAAAAGCAACAGATGATCCTGGGGCTAATAGAATCGCCTCAGTACTCAAGTATACAGTACCTGTAAAGAACCTTACTGATGATGTCAATAATCAGAAATACCTGAAAGATCCAAACTGACTTTTAGTGCCTGTGAAGGAGGGAGATACTACTTTCAGGTGAAAGCATGTCTGTGAGAAGTCAGCATGGTGCAGTCTGTGACCAACCTTTACTCAAATACATCAGAGGAGAGAAAGAACTTCTCCTTACTACAGCTAGTGCAAGAATCCATTGTAAGCAGAGTGTCCTAAAATATCTTAAACCCTTTCAAAATTAACTTCACATAGGGCAAGTCACTTGCAATAACATTAGATACCCGAAATGCAGCCAGAGTTCCTGTAAGCTAGCGCTCAAGACTATTTCACAAGAGCTCGGGGTTTACGCACACTGGTATCTCTTGAACCCTTACCCCTGGAAACTCTACACGGCTTCATTACCAACTGGTTAAACTACTGCCAGCATTAAAGAGATTTCCAGCTTAACAGGTCGTCTCACATAAGCTTTTCAGAGCAGGAATTTTGTGGTTCAGCATCCACTCCATGCATGCTTATGGTATGAACTAATTAAAAATTGATTGCTAAACAAAGAACACCACTCTGGATCCACGTAGGGTAGAAGAAGATTGCAAAACTCCAGGGTCACAAGAAGCAAAACATGAACTCATGAGAGGTTTTCAATGGCCTCTCAGGTCTCCTAGAACTTCCTTGTGTTCAGGCTACCCTGTCACAGGACAACCACTTGGCTCCGTAACACAGACACGCTGTGGTTCCTCTGACCTCCATCACTACAATACATTGGTACATCTGTTACCAACCGGCAGCTCTTGCTTTTCCAGTCTTTCTTACCTAACTCTTTGCCTCAGTGTTCAAGATTCTGCACATCTGTGGAAATACACAATTATAAGCAATTGAATTCACCAGAAAATTTTCATCACTAAAATTCCCTAAGATTTGAAACATATCGTGCAAATAATTTCATTTGAATGCTTCCACTGTTCATCTGTCCACCACGGCTAATCATAAAACAAATATCAGCTAATCCCAAATTGCCTTTGCAGGCAGACTGCAGATTCAGTAGCACTGAGAAGCTTTTATATATTCCTCTTTTAAAGAAAAGGTATCATTTCAGGTCACAGCAGAATTTCTGCGATTATTTCCTAGTAACCAATTCAAACTCATCCACTGGAAACATATCCTTAGGTGTTCACAGATACAGTACAAACACTAACAGAAGTCACCTGTGCTTGAAGAATAAATGCAGACTCAAGTCAGAGAGGGATAACAGATCTTCTTATAACTCTTCAGTCATTCCAAAGACAGATTTTAGGGGTTTTTTCCTCAGAACAAATGTAGTGTGTCAGCTTCTCAAAAATATATAAATTCAATCTTCACTCCACCCAGTGCTATAGCGTTTTCTTTCACAGTTAATCAACTGTACTTAAAAGCTAAGTAGGTATGCTTAAGTGATTTTCTGGATTAGGGTCTTGCATCAAAGGCTCATAAAACTGCTTCCACTATTTTGAACCCAAGCTTAGCCAAAAAAACAAAACCCCTTTGACTTTAATGGGCTTTCTGATGTGGTGCTTCTGATCCAGAGTAGACCACACAACACTACAAATACCAGTGGGGTTATGACAACAAAATGCAGGAAATACTAAAACCAAAACCCTCCTTGTGAAAAAAGCCCCATCTTAACTCCTGGGTCACAGAGAGCAATGAACTGATGTAAATCTTATCTTAGTCTGGAATATTAGACCTTTAATTAGTTTATTACTTTCTACTTTTTAAGTTTATTAACTAAACAAGTAAGCCTTTCTGCTATCCCTTAACATGCAAAGTTTTAGGAAAACACATCAAAGAGCACTGCTCCAAGAGCACACCCCGCTCAGAATGCAATTGCTCATGGAGGGACTCCTGGTTTGCAGCTGGAGGGGCTGAGCAGACCTGTCCTTCTGCAGAGCCCATGGCACTGGACTCGGTGGGGAAGGACACACAAGACCTCACCCTAACACTGCTGCCAGGCTTTTGCAAAAAAAGTAAACACAAGAAATCTCAAATCACAATTTATCTTCCTCAGCTCTATCCTTGAAACAGGTCCCACAAAGATTGCTAGAAATCGTATACTGGCACTAGATATCTGCAAATTGCTTAAAACCAGGTTTCCCCAACTGGAAACGCAAAAATTCTCTGTGACATGACACTTAATTCAGCCTTCCACCCAACACAGGGCACTCTAAAACCCACTGTTCTAGAAGCATGGTGATTGCCGACAAATTTTGGATCTGACTGTTTTGTAACTGTGGCCCATACAGATAACGAAAAAATCTGTGCTTATGGCTGGTGGCAGCCACCTTGCTAAAAGCTGATATTTGGGTTACTTTGGCACTGTATACAATACAATACTGTATATCATCTTTTATAAAACCTATTCAATGAGCAGCATAAGATACAGCCTATTGAACAAGTTAGTCATACATAAAGATACAGAAATACACCTTCAAGATTTTAATTGATGGAAAATAGTCCAAATTGCAGAATAAATTATAGGAGATGCCCAAAACTCGCAGCAAAAAAGAGCAGGCAACAGTAATAGAGGAAGAAATGGCAAATTAATCCAAACTGTACTTGCAAATTATTATAAATCTTTAAATATAACCATGGCCTTATTTTACTGTGTCTCTTTTGGAGACAAAATTTTCACGTTTTTTTTTAATGGACACTCCTACCTGTCTTACCAGCAATATTTTGGAAGTCATTCCCAAAGAAAGTCAGGTATTTGGTGTTCTTTTATTAACTAATACAATATAATCAGAAAATCATAAATATTCAAAGCAAGTTACATATCCCATATGAAATGATCTTTTTGTAAGTCATTTTAGAGTGAAAATCCAGGCAGCCATAAGAAAATGATGTTTCAGATGTATTATTCAGAGGGTCAATACAATGCTTCAAGTCTCATTCGGATTTCCACTTTGAAACCCAGTCATTGGAAGCCAGTTCTTACTCGTTAAGCACCTGATCTTAGCAAAGAGCTAATCAACCTTCTCTGTTTGAAACTGGGTCTCACCTACCTAGCACCGATCACAGAAGTCAACCAAGCACCCATGGCTGGGACAAATGTGTTCCTTCATCACAGGATTCAAAATCACAGAGCACAGGTCTTCCTAGTTGAAATCAAGAGGAGGAAGAGAAAAAAAATCATCTGATAGTAAATATCAGAGCTTTCTTTTTCTTCTTTTATGTGTTCCCAACACAGGGTTTAGTGTTGACTATAGAGGCGACTCTCTAAAGGTCAGATATATCTAAAGTATCTGACATGAAAAGCAAATGCAGGTTGCAAAATTCAGCTGGAGGAGGCACGAAGAGCCCCAGGAACTCACATTTTGTTAACAACCTGCTGTAGAGGAAGGTGGCAGGTAGGCTGGGACTAGATGATCTTTAAGGTTGCTTCCAACCCATATTAATCTGTGCTTCTGTGATTCCATGATGTGAGCAATCCATACAGCTCACCTCTGGAATCATATGACTGTTCACTGTCATTTCTATCAGAATTTTTCTTTTTGCTCCATTTCTTATCTCACATAGTAACAAAATCTTCTTGGGCTTGACAGCTGCATATAGCAGCCCTTGCACACACTACGAGGCAGGCAGATGGTCACAGAACTGAAATTGCATTTTCCAAACAAAGAGGAAGCACGTCTTGGGTGATTTCTAAAGAGGCTGAAGGTATGGTCAGCCCCACTTCTGCATTTCCCACCTGGGCATGTCTTACCTCTCTCCTCAGCTCTGTCCTCCACACCACCTTCCAAAAAAAAAGGCTTTCCTTTTCCATGATGGCTCACTGTTAATTGTAGGTCACATCATTAACCCATCAAACATTGCAGACCCACAAACTAGCTGGAGGAAGAGCCAGCCATGGCCTGGGAGCAGCCACTGGGGACTGCAGGGGCATCCTCATGCCCCTTTACCCCACAGACCACCTGGACATGCCCTTGAGCTCTCCACTAGGTCTTTCTGCATCTTCAGCCTCGTGTCCAAGACATATTCCAGCACATCAGGTTTATCCCCTTGTTTATTCACTGGGGATTGCAACAGTGGCCAAAGTGACTCCCAAAGGCTTGGGTTTCCCCAGGGCCAGGCAGAAAGGAGCAGCTGCAGTTGCAGTTTATGCCAGGCTGCACAGAATGACATGGCAGCCATCACCACTGCCCTCCAGGCACGAAGCTGGGCTGTGGCTCCAGGCTCCCAGCAGGCTGGGCTATGTTCCAAGGCATGCTCTCCTGTCTGCTTCACCCTGGTGACAACTCCTCTCCCTTGAGCGGCAGCTCCAAATGCCACCCAGCCTTCCGGGAGCACTTTCTGCTCACCAAGATGCCTGCATGTGTGTTTGGATGGTCTCATGAGCTGTGCTGGCACAAGTGATGAGAGAAGGGCCAGAGCAGGGGCAAGGAGAGTGCTGCAAGGAGAATGGACATGACGAGCTCACTGTGAGGGCTGAGGTTGCACAGCACTGCCACCCAGCCTTTCTGAAGCACTGGCTGGCCGGCAGGCAGAGAGACGGATGTATCTCATAAGCACTTGGGATATACAAGTAGAAGCTCTGCTACGCCTCTTTGGGAGTTAAATTGTAATACAAGGTAATCAAATGCACTGCTTTATAGGACTGATAGGACGAGGACTGATGAAGCCTTGGCTGATCTCACCCCAGTCAAGCTGGTAAAAAGTTTACATCCACAGCCTGACCTCCACAATGCAGCCTAAACTGACACTACAGTCAAAACCGGCTGCCAACGCTTCAGAGATACCACCAAGTCCCAGTCACGAATGTGCAATCTCTAGCACTACACAGTCACTTGGAAAACATTTTTATCGTGACAACATAAATTTTCTCACATCACAGGGCTGACACCAAGGTGCAGCCATGGTGCTTACCAAGTTCCAGATCACTATACCTGAAAACACTGAAGGCTGGGAGGCAAGCATCTGCTCCAACACCGTTCCTCTGCAGACCTTTCCATAACTGATGATATTGAAGAGGGTTGACCTCCACTCTCACCTCTAATATTTAATAATTATGAAAAACCAAAAGCACCAATGTTATTAGGAACCAAAGGACTTGTGATTTGCAAGCTGAGACAACAATATGTCACATCACCAACGGGTTTTAAAACACCCTTTCTCTGACTAGCATTTATCAAAGTACATCATGACAGCACCCAGCTTCTGTCACAGTAAAAAACAAAAAGAAACTTCAGAAACTGTTTTTAGATGCCTCATTCTGTTCCTATATGATGGACAGAGGGTACTGTCCAACTCAGAACAGCATGTACCAGCAACTGCATTACAGCAGACATGCAAAGGAATGGCAATCCTAAGGAAAAGATGAAGACAAGCGCATCCCACATTTTTTGAGACTTAAGCAGCTGTGGCACGTCAAAGGAGCCTCTATTCTTTCAGCTGGGAAGCAAAAGTATGACTACCTCAAAAACTGAGGGAAAGTGTTAGACATGAGAACGTAAAGCAAAAGAACTGGTAATTCAAGTAATACAGAGTGGATCACAAGGATTTACCTACAATGCATGTTAAACAGAAATAAGTTTATGTATTACAAGAATCAGGGAAGGTTTACACAGCATATGATAGAGCCAGTCTGAAAGGAACACAGAGAGAAGACCAAAACTTGCTAAACTGTGGCCACCTCAGCTTCTTATTGTGCTGTGTACCACACGAGGAGTCTCAAACTCATTAGAGCAATCCTCAAAAAATTGGATTACCCTGCTTGAACCTACCACCTCCCTGGAGAGCACAGAAAAACCTAGAGATCAGCTTGCTGGAGGACACACGTGCAGGGATCCACCTTTTCACTTAACATAGTGCTACTAAGTAAAAAATAAGTTTAAGATAATCTGAACCACAGAAAGGAGAGATGAAGGAGTTATTTACGTAGGAAAATAGGTAGGAAGAGTAATGCAATAATTCACTTAGATCTTTCCTCCTGGAATAGCTCCATTCAGCTTCTGCAGACCAGATTATAGCTACACTGATGGATACTGTAGATGGGAAACATGAGTCCAGCATGGTCTGTGCCATCCTATTCGTAACACCAGTCACGTTCAGCATAGTGCTGACAGCAACGTGAAGGGGCTGACCTTCCCCTCTTACTGCTGCAGCTTCCCCGTGACATGCTATCCTGTACTGCAATCCCACTTTAAAGACAATACTATGACCCCAGGACAATTCTGGGTTCATGACCATTAAAACCTGTTTTCTATTACTTGGGACGCCTCCCAGTGTGGTTATGCGGAGGCAAACAAGAACTCCTGGGAGGATGGAGGAGTGGCATTCTGCAGTTCCCAGGCCCGTGAGGTTCTCCACAAAGCCAGTCAACACGCACACAAACTTTCACTGGCCCCAGAGGGACCTACACTCTTAGGTGCCAATAACAATTTTGAAAACTGAAACCCAGGCACGTAAATCATTTACCCACAGCCCAGAGCTGGAGTGCTGTCTGCACTGCATAATCGTGTGTATGCATGGACAGACATGTTTATTCAAACTGCATTTTCCTTTATGAGGTGTAGACATTTTAAACTCACCTACCTTCTGCTCTTTTAAGGCTGCTACAGGGTGTTTTGCCTTTCACTAGGGAGTCACAAAGGGACAGAGGGGGAAAGCAGTAGCAAGTAACAATTACCTGCTCCCTGTTCCTATGTTGTTAAAACGAAAAATGTGATGGTGAAGCTCAAAGAGAAATGTCTTTTTCTGGTATAGTTCTGGATTATTCTTATGTTTCCTTTCTGATTCTGGCTACTATGAGGAACAACATACATTCACTACTGGGCAGTCTCTGTGCCCTGACCTTGTAACAGTCATGAAAGCTTCATTTTTTCCTTATCAAGCTATAAAACAATTACGGAAAGAGATTCAAACACAACAACCCATTTGATGCTTATTGTGGTTTTTAATACTACTATATAAACCTGCTACTACTTTAAATAAGGTTGTTATGGTATAAGATTAACTTACCAAAATCTGTAAATTGATTTCACAACTTCAGAGCATACTTCAGAGCGAAAGGAAAGAAAACTATGGTGATGTTTCCTTAAACTCATTTTAGGCTCATATCAGTATCTGCTGATTCTTGTAGGTAACACTGCAATTCCCCTGGCAGGTCCAAAATACATGAATCTCTAAAAACTGGCCATTCCTGTGTTTTGGTAACAGAATTTTGTGGTTTAACTTCAGGTGTTCACAACTTAAAACACTAGATCATTTTTTTTTCTTAGTTTACAAGCAGATATTGTGTATTTTGAAAATGGTGTTCATAAAGAGACATATAAAGCACATTCCACTGTAAACGTGTTTCTTTTATCAGCAAGTATATCAGAAATAGATACAGAAGATACTTTGCTACAGCAGCTATGTTGCTACAGCGTGATCTGTGTGAGATATCATCCAGTCTCATAATGTAATAATGTCATGTATAGTAGCAGAGCTGTCTTCTTCAGCCCCAAACATCTTAATCACAAACGTTCCATCCTTAAATTTAAAAAAAAAAAAAAAACAGAAAAAAAACCCCTCAGAAACCCCAAACAAACAAAACTTTCGGTCTGCATCATAGTAAAAAAAAAGTGACAATTTACTAAAGCCGGAGGCACTTCTCTGACAGGCTAAACCTAATTTCACGGCCATTTGAACTAGCACTACCGCAAAACTGCCGTGCTAGGTCCTGCCCGAAGCGTGGGCAATCTTTTTTGCTAAAAGCCTTTCACGGCTACCAGAACAGAAACAGATCTATGTGTTTGTATAAAACCACTCAAGTACCCGTCTGCAGAAATACACGGAGCTAAACTGCGCCGGCCCCGTAACATCACACCCGCGGTAAAACAGCCCCCAGTAGCCCAGGGGTTTGTCTTTGCCGTCAGCTAACGCTGATCTGCTCTGCCCAAGTCGCCCGGACTTTCAGACGGACGGAGCCTGATGCCATTTGCGGATTGGCTCGGACGCCCCTCAGGGCACGGCGAGCGCAGCGAACGCCGCTGGACACAGCCNGGTGCGGGGGCCGCCGGCCGCGTCCCCGCCGCTGCCCGCGGTACGCGGGGCCCCGCGGCGACAGCAGCAGGTCCCGCCACGCCGCCATGCCCCGGCCCGCGATCCTTGTTCGCGGCGGCGGCGCGGGGCGGGCGGGGCGGCGTCCTTTACCCCTGACTTCTCGGAGAGCCATGCGCTATCTGCCCCCGGCCCTGGGAGGTGCGCGCTGCCGCCCGGGCCGCGCTGTCCTAGGCGGGGCGGGCGAGCAGGGGCTCTGCCTCGGCTGCCGTCCGCCCGGGCAGCCTCGACGGCCGGGCCGGGCAAGCCTCCGCTCACACGCTTCCCATCCCGGGCCCAGCTGCGCTTCTCTTCCACTCTGCCGAAGTCTTCCTCACATCGGGAGGCCAGATCACAGTATATGCGTATCCCGAACTCAGCATATGCTTTTTGACTCCGGTTTGCCTGCATCTCAGCACCCCCTCCTAACGCCTCTGTCATTTTTCAGGGGGCTGTAAAAGTAAATCCATGGTATAAGTTACAGCACTAATGATAAAAGTAACAAGAAGGTCAAAGAAGAAGTCAGCAATTCTCTTGAATTATGAAATATGAAGACTTGAATCATAGGTAATCAAGACATTATTGAAGGCAAAAGATAAAAAAGGAACAGTAGCAGTATTACAGCTCATGACGAT
Source organism: Cnemophilus loriae (assembly GCA_013397755.1). NCBI lineage: Eukaryota > Metazoa > Chordata > Aves > Passeriformes > Corvidae > Cnemophilus > Cnemophilus loriae. Next base: position 14,780 of record VZTF01001975.1, read on the forward strand.
GAACACAACCAATAAGTAACAATATGCGACTAGCATATTAATTAAAATCTTCATAAAGTGATGGAATTTTGATATAAACCCAAATTTTTGAACACTTAGGTTCTTGATCTTCCTAGTCATCTTCACATACCTTCTGTATCACTTCTTCCACACTGACAAAACTTAAAGGAACCTCAACAGCCCCTCAGCACTTACCACTGTCTCCTGCAGCACTAGAGCCCTTGAATGTCCCAAGGACCACAGCCATCAAACCAAACCAAGTCTCTGCCACAATTATACCTGGTTGTGCCTAGTGTAAACTAATAAAACAGGCATAGAGCATTCTTCTTTATCCTGAATTTCATTTTGTTTCCAGTCTTTTTTATTTTCTTCAACTTGTTTCTCAAACCTTACTTTTCAGTCACTCTCCATTTCCTCTTATCTCAAACTTATCCTCTTCCTATAATCATTCCCAGGCTCCAGTTCTTTGGTTTCTCAGCTCTGCTCTCTCACCTGCTTCTTGCCTACTGTTCTTTTTATTTTGTTGGTTTCTGGCCACTGAGAAGCTCCAATGTCCATCTGCCTCTGGGTGTTATCTATATTTCCTATCCACTTGCTCTTTGTAGATGTTTCTCCCATTTTCTGGTCTCTCAATTTCCAATTTTCTTACTCAGCCAAGTCTTATCTTTCTCTGTAGTGCTCAAATCTGCCTCCTCCTCCTCCTCCTCCTCCTCCTCCCTACAGGAGAGGCTTGCTTTCAGACCATGCTGTTCCATTGCAGGAACCTGAGCAGAGTGTCTGTGAGCACCAGGGAGAAGATAGTTCATACTCACAGTCTCAGCAGCACCTGAAAAAACAGAGGCTGCTTGGTCCTTGGACATGCCTCAGGGCCTTTTGAAATACTGGCTGTCAAACTCAGCAGTGGTTTCACATAAACTATTATTTCAAAGACAGAGATGATAATACAACTGTTTGCAGCCCCCTGCCAAACATGGTTTTCCGCTTCTTACATTGCTTCTATTTTGTCTTTAGGTTTTCATATTGCACTTCCCACATGGTAGGCCTTAAGAAAGCATTACAGCTTCTTATAACAGAATGGACGTCTAGAAATTTTAGCACATGTTGAACATCATGTTCATTCTTTATCCAGCTACACCTTTTTTTTAAGGTATTAAATTATTGTCAAATAGATTTTCTCAATCAAGTCATCTTGAGTCAGCAGAGAAGCTTTTGGCTCAGTTTGCTAGTATGGTCAATGTTTATAAATGAAGAAAATAAATAAAATAAGTAGGATGTATCAGTAACTGTTACCATGACCACTCTTCACATGAATTTGAACTCCATAAGGAACTTGAAACACAAGTATCTCAACACATGCAGGTGCATTGGACTTAGTGGTTCAAAGCTACATGTACATATTCCACTGATTGCAAGCATTTTCTTAATTCCAAGCTTCTGCCATTTCTTCTGAGTTGTGAAGAGTCTTTCAGACATAAGAAATTCTCAGTCTTCCCTGAAATCAGATCTTGCCATTTCTTACCTAGTACAAAGACCTAAAAATCTGCTGTGAAAAGCAACATAAGCCAACTTATGCTGCAAATTCCCACACCCAATTCCTCAGCACTTCACTGATATGAAAACGTGTGTTTTATAACAGCCACTTTAGTAGTTCAAAGTCCACATAACTCTCATGTACTCTCTATCCCATTTTCTCTAGAAATCAGAACTGCTGAGATGTTTCCTCCTTATCAGTCTTATTTCTACAGACTTACCTTAAGATCAGTGCTATCTTGCTTGTCCATCCTTTAAGCTTCTTTTTCGTTAGTTCTTTATTTCCAGTGTCTAAGCTGTCACCTCAACAGCAATGCAGACAGCTCAGTTCTTGGATGCTCATTAGGAACTGTGCATCACACTTCCTGCTTTTCATGTCCTAAGTAAGTTAAATGTATACTTGTCAAAGCATGACTGCATTAATTCATGAATCACTTTGCATTGTTTTCAAAGTCTGAAACTCCTGTATCAAAAAGCAATCTCAAAGGAGCATAATATGCTTAATAGAAATACTTTCCACAGAGGAATGGCTTTGTTTCTGTTGTTTCCATGGGTGCCTTGCAAAGGCATAAACATCCAGATACCCACTCTAAGATCTCATATCATACCTCATATCCAGCAAGTACATTGAAATGTTTTTGGGGTTTCTGCCAAGCATCATATTTAATGAGGCAGAATCTACTAGATGTTCATACAGACTTTGGAATCAAAAAGCCCAAACTAATTTATATCTCATGCACTAATCTGTTTTAGAGGAAACTCCCAGTTTCATTGTTTCATCATGTCCAAGCACACTGAAGATACTGAGTTTCATAAGACTATATACACACCTTTACCTTTGCCTTAGTGCCCTAGCAGACCTTCAAGAGCTGATGAGGCAGCAAAGAGAGGAGCAAGGAATAAAACTGGTAGACTGCTTCTAGATTTCTCCCTATTCCATACCATCATCCACAAATCAGCCTGCCTTCAGGCTTATTTATCTTTATCTAACAAAACTAAAGAAGTCACATAAGTCAATCCAACATCAAAGGCTGGCAGCAGATACACTGAACACACTCATCAGATGATGACTGTTTCAGCCTCTGCTTTACCAGGCTGTGGAAAGGCTTTGTGGCAGAATGTTGTTCATTATAGCACAGAATATAAATATTGTTTTACCATGCATATTCTGAACTACAACAGAACAGAATTTTCTGGTTTGGTCTTCCCCTTCAACATACAGCATGTGAAGGCAATCTCCTGGAGTGAGCTTAAGTCATCCTTTATTGCTTATTTCACAGTATGCATATATACAATGATTGTTCCAGATCTGATCATAGTAAATCTTCCCTCCTGCTGCCCAATGCACACTGATATTAGAAACTGATCTGCCAGCAAAGGAGAACATTACTTCCCTCATCACTAATAGAATTATTTTTTTATTAAAAGATGACAGAACCCAGACGGGTGTATAAATGTCAATCATCTACTTGTTCACATGATAAATTTGCTTTAACAGGAGGCAAGAAGGAGGAGAATTTTGAATATTGAATTACACATAGACAGGATGCCCTGTCTTCTTTTTTAGGCATGTCACCCAGTGGTTGCAACAAGAAGTTACTGATATCTGAGTATAGCTCAAAATCCATCAAAATAGTTCTGACATTGTATTAAAATGTATGAAGAATTATTTGAAGTCAATTGGACAGTCTACCGAACTTATTCTATGAGAAAAATTGTTTTCATAACTTCAGAGTTTCTAAGTTGCCATGAATGCAGTGGGGTAGGTTTTCTCAGCTTGATGGTCACAATCACAAATAACCAACCATAACTCTCCTGGAATGCATTCTGAAATATCCTTGGTATAGACCCAAAGAACAAAACGTGATGGTACAGTTTAATCTTGTTACAACCACGAATAATTTCTGTGCTTGCAGTGATGGTCCTGTGGAAATTAGCACGCTGCTTCCTACAGCAGGACATCACAGTTCAGAATGGAGAAACAACATTTCACATGGTGTCTCTAGTTTCCGTTACTAAATTTTCTAAACAGAAAATTAGTCGAAAAATTAGTGGAGGCATTCTAAGAGGACTTGGTGCAGGAGTGTGTTTGGCAGCTTTAAGGTGCAGTAACCTCCACCTCATGAATAAATTCTTCACAGTTATAGAGAAGCACAATGTACTTTTGCAGGGCAACAATCATAGATTCATAGAATCATTTAGATTAGAAAAGACGTCTAAGATTAACCAACCATTAACCTAGCACTGCCATGTCCACCATTAAACAATGTCATTAAGTGCCACATCCACACATCTTTTGAAAACCTCCAAGGATGGTGACTTCTATCACTTCTCTGAGCAGCCTGTTCTAATGCTTGGCAACCCTTCCAGTGAAGAAACTTACCCTAATATGCAATTTAAGCCTCCCTGGCACAACTTGAGGCTATTTCCTCTTGTCATCTCTTGTTACTTGGGACAAAACCCCAAAATCTGCCTCACTGCAACCTCCCTTCATGCAGTGAAGACAAACACAGGGAAGATGCAGGATCAAAGGATAACTACTTCAGTAGTTTTTACCTCAACATTCAATGACTTCTCAGATGGTATGTAGCTAAACAGTAGCTAAGCAGTATCACCTTTAAAATTTTCCAAGTTTCTGAGGAGCCTTTATTGACCAACAACACAATTCCTACTTCTAAGAATAAGCAATCTTGAAGGTTTTGTAGAATAGTCTTCAGGGAACATTGCCTCTCTTCAGTTTGCTCTCTCATTCCTTGTATCCCTCAGAATGCCCAACAGATTTTTCAAACGTATCACCTTTCAGAGTACTCCTAGAAGGTGAGAACTCTGTCTGACTTAGCATCTTGGACTGTGTCAAATGACAGGCATATGGATTCTTTAGTGACATTTTCTCCAGATGTTGCCCCAGAGCTCTCAAATCCTCATTTTAAAACAGTTTTCAAAATCTGTATTTTGCTTTCCCAGCTGTTTTTTCATACTAGACACGAGCTGGGGTTGGTACAGGTGCTGACACTGTTCAATATCTTTATTGGTGACACAGACAGCGGAATCAAGAGCACCCTCAGCATGTTTGCCAATGACACCAAGCTAAGTGGTGCAATCCAACACACTGGAGGGAAGGGATGCCATCCAGAGGGACCTTGACAGGCTTGAGAGGCGAGCCAATGCAAACCTCATAAAGTTCAACAAACCTAAGTGCAAGGTCCTACACCTGGCTCAGGGCAATCCCAGACACACCCACAGGTTGGGCAGAGAAGTGACTGAGAGCAGCCCTGTGGACAAGGATTTGGGGGTGATGGTTGATGAAAAGTTCAGCGTGGGCCAGCAGTGTGCACTTGCAGCCCAGAAAGCCAAATGAATACCAGGCTGCATCCAAAGGAGTGTGGCCAGCAGATTAAAGAAGGTGATTCTGCCCCTCTACTCCGCTCTTGTGAGACCCACGTGGAGTCACCCACCCTGCCTACAGTTCTGGTGTCCCCAGTCTAAGAAGGACATGAAACTGTTGGAGCAAGTCCAGAGGAGGAACATGTCCACTATGAAGACAGGCTGAGAAAGCTGGGACAGTGCAGCCCGGAGAAGAGACCTCATAGCAACCTTGCAGTATGCAGGGAAGCTGGAGATGCCCCAAAACCCTGGCAGTGTTCTAGGCCAGGCTGGATACAGCCTTGAAGGGGAGGTGTCCCTTCCCAAGGCGGCAGGGACTGGGACTAGATTTTAAGTCCCTTCAAAATTATTTTAAGGCCCTTTCAAACCCTTAATATTCTATGTTTTTATGATATCTTTCTCACAGGGGCTATACAGAAGTTAGAATTGGGAAGATGGAGGTTTGCGTTAGTATTCATAATCGAAGACCTGCCAAAGCAAATGCTTTGAGCTCTAGAGGAGCCAAACAAAAATCTTTCTGCTTAAGACTGAAAAAACATCCTTATCCACATGACTGATCTCTTTAATTTGAACTAACTGAAAATTATTTACCTAAAAATCAGCTATAAACAGAGAAAAATTAAATAAAAAAAATTACAGTTACCTAAAAATCAAGGGTTAAACAGTGATGAACGCACACGGAGCACCATGCTTCGCTAAGGAAGAAGGAAGCCTGTCCTCTAGTGACCTATGGCTGGAGGCAAGAGGAAAACCTGAACTTACTACGATGTCTGTGAAATACACATTCTCAGAGTAGAACACAAGACTTAAATCAATGCCAAATTATACAGTGTAAGAAGATGGGCAGTTTCATGGTGAACAGTACTGTCTATTGTCTGTGCCAGTCTTCCAGAGGCTGAAGGCACATCCACGTTCATGTGACTTGTGCCTTTAATAACTGCTGCCTTCTCTGCAGGCAAGGAACAAACACTTGACTGTTGGCTTTCACAGGCTGTCCTAGCAACTGTGGGGTCTGGGCAGGGGTTCCCCATCAGGTACAGCGTGATGCCCAAGCCATGGCAGAAAAGGTAGGGGACCGTACGGATTCACCCTATAAGCTGTACCTGGCCTGCAGGGATGGCTTTGAGTACCCCCTGTTGAAAGCAGCAGGCAGTTACCTGCAGGCAGGAGCCCCATGTAGCACTGAGATGCTGGTGTCAGCTAGGCAGAGCACTGTTACAATTACTATTGCTTTCAGGCTGTCTTTTGAGTAGCTATCCCATATTAAATAACAGAAATATAGCAAATACGAACAGTCAAACTGATTAATTTGGCTGTTTGTTGCTGCTGCTCTAATTTCACCTTTAGGTACCTAGGTTTCTAAAAGTAAAGCAAAGTAAATTTAAGCTTACTTCTATTCATGAAATTAAGCAGTTTGTTCTTGCCCTGCAGCAATCACACCTTTCTAAAATAACATTCTTCTCTTATAACTCAGTGTCTTAATCCTTACATAATTTTTATACCAATGTGTTTGCCAATTGCTATAGTGTGTCTTTAAATTATAGTTTTTATTATCACAGGAATCAGCATAGGCAATAGTTTAAGTAGTTCTCTTAAATTCCTTCCTCATATGAAACCATCTTAAGTATTTTTATTTTCTGAGGAAAAAGTAACTAGCCTAGGAGAAGAAATGAGTTTAGTTCCATCCCTGGGAAAATCAAATCAAAGCAGTGTGACTGATTTTTATTTTCATACTGTATTTCACAATCATACTTTATTTTTATGAGTTAAATTTCAACAATTAAAAGCTGTCTTTGGTGTCTCTGTATTTGTACATTACACATTCGGAAACACAGAGGTTTTTCTGAAACAGATTTTCCTCTTTTCAATCACAGGTTTCTCCAATTTCACAAAGCTAAAACTATTATGGCATACACAGATGCAACCTTTTGTGATTATTTAATTAAAAAAAAATTTAGTTTCCAACTGACAATCATGAAACCAAAGGATTTCGGTAGCTTACTTTCTGCCAAAGCAGTTCTTACATAATAATTATGTAATCAGAAACAAAATAAGGTGTTTGGGGTTTTTTTTAAATGCCAGGAATTAAAAGAAACTGAAAGCAGTTTTCACACTCTACAAATTGAAGCATCAACAGGAAATATCCAGCATGTAGTATCAGGCTTCAGAGAGAGGTATTTGACACTTTGCGTAGCTCCAGTAGAATTAATTATTGTGTTTCAATTTAGCTAGAAGAGCATCTGTGTACTACTCAAATGAAGGATGTTACAAAATTCACCTGTGCAAGAGAACAATGAATGGCTCATTTCCATTCATAGCTCTGCATGACAGGCTTTTCTCTAGCTTAAACTTCACTGCAGATAGTACAATGCTATTTTTGTTTAATTTTCTCAGTCTCATACTTTGTAAATCACTAATTCATCATATTCCAATCCAAATATGAACTGCAAGCATTCATATAAGAAAAGCAGGAAAAAAATGCAATGCCTAGCCAGTCCATAACCCTTCTTTCAAAAGTTCATTACTGTAAAATAAGACAAAACAAAAGGAGGAAAACAATCATCCACCACAATATTTTTGAAAACAAAGTAAAATCACAAACAAAAATTTACTTTGCCTCCATCCTGCTTTCACATTTTTTCCCCTGGGAATGGTAACATATCACTAAGAAGAAAACTATTTTTTCCTTCAGTAGGGGAAAAAGTTATTATCTGTATGGCTTTAAGAGAAGAAAGAACAATGATTTTTTAAGTCCTTAGAAGTGATGAAGAAGTCATGAATACAAGAACATTTCATCAATAACATTAGAAACATAAAGTACTACTGACTACAACTATTACTTGCAAATGCAGCAGTAATTAAAATATACTGTTAAAATATACTATACATCAACATCAAATTCTCTAATATAAAAAGCACGAAGTAGGAATTTTAATCAGGGAACAGGAAAATAAATATCTCCTTTATCTAATTTTCTTCATACACCTCAAATAGCTACCTATATACAAACATTTAAATACTTCTTCATGAGTTATTTTCTTATGAATTACCACTTACCTTTTTCTTCCTCATACTATCATTAGACACTTTAAGTAGCCTTCAGCCACTCACTGAGTTTTCCATCCAACACACAATCCGATAAAGCTTGTTCCCCAGTTCTAACTAAAGGAAACAGTGATATGAAGCAGTGACAACAAAATCCCATGTATTAAATTGATAATTCGGTTTGGTTGGCTGCTTTTTGGTTTGTGTTTTCTTTGGGGGATGAGGAGATTTGGAGAGAATTAAGAGACGAATCAAAACTTCTTGACACGTTTTACTCCAGTTATGCTGAAAACCTCGTGTCACCTTATGATCAGGAACTTGTGACTTGATCTGCCCTTATTTATGTATCACAGTAAGGAAATGATTAGCATTCATGATGTCACTGCTTGAATTTTCAGTAGCAGTCTGGAATAAAAGCATACCCAACACATTTTCCAGATTCATGGTAACTTACTGTGTATGTGTATTGCCACCTAGAGTGTCAAAGTTATAACTGTAGGCATGGAATTAAGCCAGCCCAGGCATATTAGTTATTATGAAATGCTTCTTAGAGCACAAGTTTTGCTGTAGAAAACAGTGAGTCTGTGCAGTCTAACCCCTCTTACCACAGCCGTTGTCAGATGCTTTCACAAAAGAATATATTAATTTCCCCAAATGAATCTATTGTTCTGGTTAGAACATGCTGGCAAATGCTGGATAGTAATTATCTTTGGTTTCACCTGGTAACATATACATTTGCACTCTTTTCTTCATGAAGGACCCTGTATGTATTCCAACTACCTACATACAAATATGCTTTTTTAACATCCACTAAACTCCTGGCCAATAGGAAAAAAAACCAACCAGTAACTGTCAAAACAGTGAGAAACCTGCCACATTTAATTGATACCTATACTCAAATCACTGTAACGTTGCTGTGCTGAAGATGGAACCACCTATACCTGCACTCACAGGCTGAATTACTCCATGATCACCTACCTTCCATCCCCCACTTTTTCTTCCCTTTCTTTCTACAACAGCCTACTTACCCAACACACATGCACTTGTGCAGCCTGTTTTTCATAGCAGTTCTTCACTTTCCTGATGCAGACTGAACTTTAATCTTCTTCCAGAGGCCTATCTATCTTGGGAAACACAATGCAGGCCTTCAAACACAAATCAGACAATGTAAAACAGGCCTTTAGTTTAGAATAATGCAAAAAATTTACTAAATGTTGGACATACTACCTTGCTGTTTAAATCTGCTCTGAAACATATTTAACTCCCACATTTGACTTACTATTATGCCTGTACCCTTACTGTGCTACTTGCTGATGCAGCACCTGTTCAGCCTGGGTGGCGTCTAGATGTGGTTACCCCTTACAAGTTCTTGTGACACTGGTTTTTCCTTTTAGAATTATTTTTGAGAATATCAAACTCCCAGTTAACTAGAGAAAATAAAAATTATATTTTTCCTCTGAAATTTAAAACCATATCAAATTAAAACTGTCAGCCAGTGTGTAGCTACCAAATTGTCTCAGGATGTGTGATGACATTTCTTTATCTTAAAAGAACATTTTCTTCTCACTGGATATTAATGGCTATGCAAATTAAACATCTTAAGCTCACATATAGTTAATATGGAGCTTTTGAATGAAAGGTCTCTAGAAAAATGCAGTCAGAAGTCAAGATCAGCAATTTGGTAGTTCAGTGCCACATGGCATCTGGAGACACCAGACACTGAGAAACACATTTTCTTATCATACCTTTTGTCAGCTCTAATGCAAAATTTATGTAATCTACCATCACTCTCCCTTACTGGCCCAGCCTTTTCTATAACCCAGATGCTCAACAGTAATTTCAGGTAGTTTTCCAAGGCTTTTAAATTTACCTCTATTTGCAAAGAGATGAATGGAAAAAATGAATCAGCTCAGGAAATGCTCTAAAAGTAGCCGTAACATTCCAGCCCGTAAGAGAGTCCACAACTGGAACAAACCGAGAGGAAACTGCTTGCCTACAGCACAATTGCAAATGAAGTAAACACACAATACACTGGAAGCTTAATTTGTTGTAAAGGACTTACTTATCTTGATATGGGATAGATCAAACATGTATTTGAAAGGCAATAATAAAACATCTTCTGTCCCATGAATATAGCGGAATGACAGATTTTAATAATAAAATGCAGCCTACTGCTAGGACATATCTACTGTGCATGAAGCACCAAGTAGATTTTAAATGAGGAGAGTGTGTTGCAAAGATACTAGCTAATAATGCAAAATACTGGATCCTGAGAACGCTGGATGGTGTGAAATACTATAAAACTCACAAATGTAGGAACGCATTTATTACCTAGGGTCAAAATCCCCTAGATCATAAAACCAATTCAAACACCTTAACAAATTAATAGATCTATTTTATTCACTAATTTATTTTGGTTATAGTAAACATGAAATAGCAGTTTTATAGCCTTAGTGCCAGAAAAGGAGTTTGTTTTTAAAAAAAAATTCAAAGTACCTCCTAAGACAAGTATTTGGACTTAAACAAAATGGTAGAACTGTCTGAGAAAAATACATATTGTCCAAATATGTATCCAGCTAATCTGACAGAAGGAAAAGGATATCCAAAGAGGCACTATGAACTGCTTAAGTCACTAAGCCACCTCCTTTCTTCAGAAGGTATTCAGAGATCTTAACAAGCTAAATGAATAGGCAACAAATACCAATACCTATGCAGCACAAATACTGGAAAAAGTTTCCAAATGTTTACCAAGAAAGCTGACAAGCTGACTATTTTAAGCAAAAAGACCTAATAAATTAACTAACTTACAGAAGCAACAATCTCATGAAATAAAGTCAGGAACTTCACATAGCAATAGTGACAAAGTTCTCTGATGCACACAGGTAAAACTTTATTGTCTTTTAGCAAACACATTATTACAAAAAAATAAAATTCAAAAGTTGCCTTTTCCCCTAATGATTACATAAAAAATACATTTTCTATCCTCAAAAGACAAATTGTATTTGCAAAGCGTAACAATCTTCCCATACAACTTCAGTCTTCTATTAAAGACATGTCTTTCTAATTGTACTTCAATTTGTAAATAAATTGCAAATCACAAACATTAAGTTCATATTTCACAGCAAAAAAACACTATTTGAATGAACTTCTTGAAAAACTTTCTGCAAGATTCACAGTCTCTGCAAAAACTACACCTCATTCAGTAAAGTTTGAAAGAGTGTGTGTGGTCATTTTATATTGCACTAACTTTTCTTGACACATCTGCCCAAACCTGTCATTCAGATGCTACCAGCTGGTTCAGAGCAATGTCACAAAGACTAACAATATCAGTAACTTTAGAATGAACCAAAACCATAAAAACTGGGTGTCCACTGCTGTGCATAATGTGAAAAAGAGAAGGTGAAAAAACTTTTTCACAATGAGAATGTGAAACCTTCCAGAACAGCGGCAGCTTTCAGCAGAAAGTAGCCCCTTTCCCTTCCCCTTCTCTACCACACTTGGTTTTTGGTTTGCATAGAAAAGGGAATGTTTTGTCTGATTTTGATAGATTCTTATTTTTTGGTTTAGCTATTTTACAGAAAAAAACCCCCATGCTAGAAATCACTACAGTTTGTGTGCTTTATGATAAATTCACATGTTAAATACTTCACACTTTCAGGTACCACATGTTTTTTTGTTCAGGACAGAAAAAATGATTTTCCATTTCCTTTTGACATGTAACATATCCACCTGTTTCTTTTAAATGCATCCCCAAGTTCTAATTTTCTGTATTCTTCTTTTAGTCTGCCTCCGTGTTTCAAGTGTTCCTGTTAGACACGGCAGCCTCCTTACTGCACACCTTCAGACAGCTCACTGTTAAATACCGTTTATCCCATCCACTAAGGCAACTCAGATTTGCTTTTAAAGACTGCCACAACAGTTTCTCCAAGACGGCATAAGCACGCTTACTATTCACCCAAGGAACAAAACCTGAATCTCAACAGAAACAAGCTTCCTGGGAACAGATGCTCAGCCATGAAACAACTGCTCAGGTTTCCATTTCGGTCTCTGTGGTATCAGTCCGTGCAGCAGTTTTAGTGTCCAATGGAGTCTCTTCATCTAGGTTCTGAATATCAGACAGATCAATAGCAGGCAGTGGTGCTCTCCAGTACAGGAATGAGTTATATTGACAGAATTCTTCTTGCTTTGAAAAGAGACAAATAAACAAAAAGTTAACAAAACATTAATGTGTATTCCAGCAGCAGAAAATAACAAAAAGAAACTTTTTATATAAGAAACTGCAACAAGGAAGAGTTACTCAGCTATTATATGTTAACAATTATTTTATGATTTTTAACTAGATCATGATTTACTTCTGCCTTTTTTAATATTGTTGCAAAGAAATATGTAACAGCTTCCACAGTTCCATCAATTTCTTCAACTTACAACTTTTGGACAGAAAAATAGTGTAAAACTTGTGCAACTACTGGACTTTGCATAAAAAAATGGCTCACTGCTTTTTCTCCTAACAGTATGCAAATTTCAAGCACATTTAGAAACGTTCAAAAGAATGTATGTACCTACTTAACAACAACTCAGAGGCATGATACTTGCAGGATAAATATACCATTTTATAGCATTTAAACCACATTCTTTTTTCTGTATCCAAATTTTGTATTCAAGAGAGGAAAGCTTAAGAATCACAGAATATTCTGAGTTGGAAGGGACCCACAAGGATCAGCAAGTGCAGCTCTTAAGTGAATGGCCCATACGGGGAGCAAACCCACAACCTTGGCATTATGACCATAATGCTCCAACCTATCTAACTAGACAGTATCTCAAAAAACCTTGGAGAAAAACGTACTCATCTACTAATTTAATATTAGCATCAACATTTTTAATTTTTTTTTAAATGCCTATGAGAAAGCACACTGCCTGTTTACAAACATATCACAGTTATGAACAGTGGCCAGTCTGTGCATGTTTCTATGGACATGATATGCCTAAGAAGAGGAACGACCTAAGTCATTCCTTAAGTCGTGAGCATGTATTTTCTTCTGGTACATAAAAACAATGAATGCTGCCACAAACCTAAAATAATACGTAATTTCCATATTACACTGGGTTTGCATTTTTCCTAACATACAATTCAAATTTTTAAATATTTTACTTCACTGTCTCAGCTGTAACAGATGCGGAACAGAAGTATTTTTAACAAATAAATTTGTATAATTGTTTCAGCATTTCTCAGATACTGAAGTGCAGCCTGTGGGGGGTGAAAACAGCACTATAATCCACACTGTGACTAAGTAAATGTCAATGGGCCTCTACAGTGTGGCTCTCAAAAAAATTAATGACTTGTCCGTTGGTTTTGCAACAGAATTAAAAAAAAAATCCTGAGTATCATCCCTAAACCTTCTCAAATACTGAAAAATTATGCTTCCCCCACTTCCCAAAAGAGAGAAGTACATAAAATCACCATACTTCCCATTTAAAGAATACATTATTCTATTTGTTACCACACAGACCTCTCCTGAGCTACAATCTGTTGTACTAAGCAACCTCTTTCTACTGCAAAACGCCTGCATGATTTAAAACCTATAATCATTAAGAGAGAACAAATGCTGTAGACATTTCATAGCAGTAAGATGGCTCCTTGCCTGTAGAACACTACTAGTGTGGATTTCCTCATTGGGAAAGACGGTCTTCTAAAAATATTAAAGAACAAAAGTTCCCATTAACTGAGACCAAAACCAATTAAATGACACCGTGACACAGGAACAAAAGGATTGATTATACTGAACCTGGAAGAAAGCCAAACCAAAAGTAGTTGCCCACTCTTGTAAACTGGAAGTTCTGTACTGCACAGCATTAACAACTACTGACAAGTGCGGAAGGGATGATTTTCCAGCGTGTTTCAGCCAAGGCAGCATCACTCACACAGAACTGTGCAGGGCAGGAACTGTCAACTACTTTTACAAATTCTCCCCTGCATAATTTGAACTCCCCCGACACTTCAGCAAATTTTTGCTCACACTGAGAGCTAAGTACTTAAAATCAGAACCCTGTGCTAGATGGTTTGTATGAATAAAGTAAAGGACAGCACCCTCATTTCAAATCAGTTAGAGTCTAAAGAGTTCATAAACACATACTCAATTCCGGACTAAGACTATGTGCATAATTAATCTCAAGAGCTTTCAGGTTTACAGATCACTGATACTTCAGTGTGAAAACAAAACAAAGTGTCCAGTACAAAAGACAGGCACAAACACTAAACATTCGTACCTAAAAGGCAAAATAAAACACCAAATATTCACCTTCACGTAAGTAAGTTTCCACATAGGTTTTGAGTAGAAATTCTATCAAGGTAGCCAACACGTAGCAAGCTCAGAGATACAAAAGCTCTGTTTCTGTAGACTAAGTTGCAAAATATTTAAGGAGTTCGTTTTCCAACTCTAGTTGCAAAAGTGTACTTGGAAATAAAATTAAAATAATCTTTCTTCTCTAGCCAACTGTAATATAATGCTTTAAAATTTAACAAAAACACTGTGAAATTAGCAGTATCCTGATCATATTTATTAATGTAATGAAATACACAAGCCACAAACAGCAAAGAATAGTACCAGCCTAGGGATTGTATTTTCAGAAAGGTGTAAAAATCATCATCAGAAATATCATTATAAAAGATTTAAAATATACAGGTAGGACACACAAGAACTGAAAGAAATACCTCTAACCTGAGGTCTTAACCAAGCTTTATTTTAAAACATTTTTTATACAATACTGTACTTACAGAAACAACCTATTAAAAATACACTCCTAGAAAAATATTTCATATAGAGAACTAATCTTTACTGTGTGGAAATCCAAGAGGCTTGTGGTCTTCCTATCACTGCTAAAGCTTACAAAATTATGCCAAATAACACCAAGAGCAAGTAAAAAGTTCAACATTATACTTGTGATGGGAGTCAAAGTATTCTGTAGAGGTTTGTTCAATTTGTTTAATTACTGTGCTTACAAATACACATGTTCTCTCTTCAAAAATGAAAGAGATGCTTGTGTTTAAAATGGCCGTATAATATTCACAGGACATAGAATTTTTCCTGAATTTCTTTCTGCCCTAATTTTACCATCCATCATCAATAAAATCCACTAAGCAATCAATCAACCAAGAAAACACAAAAAGGCAGAGCCTGAAAAAGAAAAGCCATTGTTTTCTTTACAGATCATAAATGGGTGTTAACACTACGACAGGCCTCAAATTCTCAAAATCAGAGTCTACAACTGCAGTTCAAAGCCCATCTAACCTGATCAGAATTTCTACCACTTCTGCATCATTGAATATAATAGTTTAGTCTTGCAAGATCCAGGTGGGTGGAAAAGTGAGTTTAACATGCACCAAACATCCAGGTTTGAAAGGTGTGAAATTTTGGTTGTGTGGTTTTTCTGTTTGTTTTTTTTAGTTAAAATTTTCTTTGTACCAAATTTTGTTTTCTGAACTATTGTGTAAAACGCAGACAAGGCCAGGAAGAAAAACTGTTCAAAGTCATTGTATATTGTTCAAAGTTAACCAGAAAAGTCGTTTCAATATGCTCTAATCATTATGACACCGATGCCCCTCCTCTGACCACCGCCTCCGCTAAATGTTTTGGTTAAAAGACAGCTCTGGCACTGCTATTAAATGTCAAAACACGAAGTTCAGAAAGCTGACCCTGTAGTGAGCCTAACCCTCACCCTCACACAACAAAGGCGCCCCCAGAATAACCTCTGCAAGCTTCCACCGCACCGCTGGATGGGGATGGAGCTGAGCATAACCTCAGGTAAGGCGGACAGGCTGTTTCTCATCCACCTCATGGGAGCGGAGCGGGGGAGGAGCCGGTAAAGCTGGATGATACTTCCCTTGCTTCGAGAAAGACAAAACGAAAAGGAGCTTTAGGAGGCCCGCGGCCAGGAGGCGCACACGGGGCTGGGCGGCACGGAGCGCTGCGCAGTGCCCGGCGAAAGCCCGCCAGCACCCCCGGCGGCCACCCGCGCCCTGCACACACGTTTCGGCCGCTACCGGCACCGCCCCTCACTCTGCTCCCCGCGGACGAGCGACCCGCGCCCGTCCCGCTCAGTTACCTCGGCGGCAG
>VZTF01001975.1:30980-51733 GCA_013397755.1 Cnemophilus loriae
CGGGGCTGCCCGCCGCACTGCCTGATGGGAGGACCGGGCGGGAGGCGCCCCAGTACGAATCCCTGACCCGGCAGTGAGGGGCGGAGCGGGAAGCGCCCGAACAGGGAAACCCTCACCCGGCAATAAAGGATAGAGCCAAACACGCGAGATATCAAGCCTTACAGCAAGCTTTAATATCCAAAAAACCCAGTCCATTACACACACTGAAAACTGTGGGAAGTACACATAGAGACGTGAAACTTCCCGTTCTTACCACCTTTGCAACCAATTTCAGAATATAACACATAAAAAAAAATACAGGACGTTTTACATTTATCAAACTCCATATAAAGAAGTTTTACACTGAAGATTATGCAGCATTTTATTTTACACCTGTTACCATGTATAGTTTAATAGTGACCTAAAATAAACAGTCTCAGCTGACGAACACCTTGAGCATTTCGCCCTGCATATAAAACTGCATAAAACAATGATCAAATTCTATAATACACACTTATCCCTGTGCATTACAGTACAAGTGGCAAATTCTAAGAACTCATAAATGGGACTGCAGGTAAAACACTACTAACAGCTCATTCACAAGACTGTTTTGCTTCCAACTCTTACTGTGACTGTTGCAATTTAAAAGCAGAATGCTCAGGAAAAACACCAGCATTTTCTAGATCAGAAATAAAAGCACATCACTGTATTATACCATATGAAAAAACATTTTCAGGGAACATACAAAAATGGCACCTGTGACAACATGGAGTGGCAATGAAAAAAAACACCAGAACATAGGATATTGACACTGAACCATAAATAAAGAGTTCCACTGCTTATTTTTGAAAAACAGAACATCACATTTCAAGTTACAGACTGTAAGGGGCAGCAACTGGGTAGTATTACAGATAGATATACTCACTACTCGGCATCAACTTAACTGGCATTCACCTAACCTGTCTTATTTCAAGAAGCTTGAAAATCAAGTAAATTACTTATCATATTCTACCTAAAACAAAAGCAGACTGAAAGCAAAGAATTTCCTCAAAACTTAAAGTAAATGGTACAATACAGAAATTAAAGCACGTGGTTTTTCACTTTCAGCCACGCAACGACTTTTATTTCTAAATTATTTGCTGAATAGCATTGTTTAATCTTTAAACACATTTCCTTTGGAACAGGGTAGAACTTTGACAGTTCATGCACTTTTAGAAATAAGAGAGTTCAAAGAAGACTAGTTTAAGCCAAGGTGTACTTAAAAACTTCTGTAGAGCAGAAGCCTCTGTTCTCAATCAGGATTCTGAGCAGAAAGGGGCACAATACCGAAACATATATAGGCATGTGCTCTCTTACGCAGTGTTGAAAATATTTTTTTAAAAAGTTTGTTTTCCCTCCTCGCAGATTTTCAGTTTAGGCATAAAGGCACAAATTTCTGGCCTTGATTAGAAAAATCCAAAAGCCACTAACAGATCTATTGAAGAGATGTGATTAGGACATCACCATGAAAGACGGGACAAAAAATAATCGGAAACAAACAAGCTACTGACCAGTGTCCTTCTAGTCAAATATGAAAAAAAAATTCAGCCGTCATCATAATGGTTTTATATTTTGAACATATTTTTGAAAATGCATCAAAATGGCACTTAAGGTAATCAATATATTACGAAAACAAAATGCCTAACGTGACACCTCGTCTCAGACTAGTTACTGTTAATTAAAGTTTTTCTCATGTATGTAACTTCAAAGTGACAAGAGATTCAGCCTCTTGTATAGTATCATGACTTGTAGATTAAATATTCACCTAAGCCACATCTGTTAGGAAAAAACCACATTAGCAGAAGGAACCAAGAAGTCACAAGGATAAAGTATCTGAAGTTACAAGGAAATTGTCTACCATTTGGCCTGCATATCCTGACTCAGGCGGAGGTGATTAGGTTATAGCACATATTTACATGTAACTTCACTGCTCTGACAGGTGTTTTTATGTCGTACTACCTACACATGGCATGGATAACTCAGCTATGTTTATCAACTTCAAAAGTTCTGGCTTAAGCAGTAAGAAGATGACTCAAAATCAGTGTATGTCAAGAAGGCAAAGCATCTAACACATTTCAGTTCCAACACTAAGATCAGCCAAGACCAATGTTTTCCCGAACCAAGGTTAACATACTGCTTATCTGTGACCTTCTGCTTTTTCTTCATTCTATATTCTGCTTTCATGTAGTATTTCAAATTGCCTAGAGGTTCTGTTTTTTGATTAAACCTTCAACAGTGGTACAGTCAAAGATCAGAATTTGTTTAATAACCTATTTCACTTCAGTTCCACAGAAAATGCTCTAAGAGTTTTGATGGCTATTTTATCTGTCAAGAGTAATTTTACCACATCCCAACCATTTCAGACTTCATAATTTAAGTATACATTTATAAATACTTCTCTAAAAGTGACACAGCTAGTACAGTAAGCACCTCCATGCATTCCTAGTATCAGAAAGTAGAAAAAAAAAGCACTATAAATTTATGAAAAATGAGGCAGCATTAGCAGAGAATTAGCCTAGTTATGGCAAACATTAAATTTTGTTCTCAGGAAAACACTTTTGCTTTCATATTTAATGCATTCCAAAGCACAAAGACAGTGCATGTGAACATTTAATCTTTCACAAGTGTATTATGAATATGCATGGCATAGTATATGTCTGAATAGCAACAGAGATATTAAGAAAATAGACACTATCTATATCCTCTTAGGAACAAGAAGGCACCACTGATTTGAGGTTGTGTCCGTACATCACCAGATCACTTTATTCTCATTTGTAGCTTTCAAGCCAACATTATTTTCTCATTAACCTATTCAGACCACTACTGTTCTGGTTTTCTCACCACAAACAACACGCATTCGTAGTAGTATTTCATCATGGAAAGTTCATTCACAGTGTAAGTTGACAGTACAGATTCTTTCTCCACCTGAAAACAAAGCAGCAGTTTTCAAGACAGCTTCTGTACAGGAACTATACAAGAAAATGCTATATAGTTATTAGACTATGAGGCTCATCTATACACTTCTTTAAAAATGAGAAAAGCAGGTAATTTGTAAGATATGTAATTCTCCTAGAAGTCATTAATATATGCCATTATATTCAATGAAATTTATGGTGGTTTGTTCAAAGCAGTTTGTCTGATTCACAACAATACTGCTTATTGCAAACTACAGCATCTTCTTACCTCTATATGGAATCCATATTGCAGGATAACGTTTTTTATATCCTCGTAGCTTAACTCTATGGAAAGTTCATTCCCCAAGTTTTCAAAATGGTAAAGGAGAGGACCTAAAGTACAAAGATACAACAGAAACGGCTATCAAAAAGACAAAATATGTGTTAAAAATCAGAAGCACATATTGATAGTGCAAAAAACGCTTATATCCAGATTAATATATTCAAAAATATGGAAGGTTCCCTGCCCAAGGCAGGAGGGTTGGAACCAGATAATCTTTAAGATCCCTTCCAAGCCAAACCATTCAATGATTCTATAAATACTGACAAAAGAACATATTTCTGTTACTTCAATATGATTCTTACAATGAATTTCAGAATCAATGCAAAATGAAAACTAATTACTTTAGCTCTTATTCAACAATTTGCAACATCTCCTGTCAGATTTTGTTTTCTGTATCTTAAAATTTCTTCAGTCAAGCATCACTGCTGTCTCTATAGCTCAGAATACAAAACTCTGCCTAGGAGCTCTGCTAGCACTCTGACTGGCTAGGACTGGGAAAGTGACCAATTGACCAGTGACTGACCAGTTTTTACTGTGCAAAATTTTTAATGCCTGTGTCTTGTCTAACATTCCTTCACCATGCAAGACTCCAATCAAATCTCATTCCCAAAACTTCTGCTTCAAAGCAGAGTACCAATCAGACATTGAAAAAAAAAAAGGCAAGGATGTAGTTAAAAGCTGTTTTCTTAGAAAAATAGCAAAAAACAACACAGAATACTACATCTGTCAAAAAACAAACATTTGATGCATGAATGCACAACCTGCCACTGGGAAGATTTACTCGCCTATTTAAAAATCACACAGCACTGGCTTGATTGTCACTAGCAAACATCTGAACACATCTGGAACAGTTCTGAGATAATTTCCAAGCACTCTATTTTTCTAGCTGTACAGTTTGCTGCACAGACACAATTATTCACATACACTTTTCAAGTATACTATCAAAAATAAGTCAAAAAGAGCAGCTGGTCACACTTGCCTACATTTATCCATATTCCTCCAGGCTTTAGTATTTTCCATATAGTATCAATGTAATCAATAACATTATGTGCTGTATCTATGAAAAAGCAAGTTGCTACGCAGTCCCACGTATCTGCATAAAAAGAGCAAAATATACAGAGATTAGTTTCAATGCTTTTAACCCTGTAAAAGTTCATCATTTAACCCTGGTATTTGTTGATACCCTTAGAATTACCTTCAACTAACAGCAGCTGAAGGCTCCTAATTTTGTTTGCAAGTAAATAAAGTCTTTTGGTTTACATTAAAAACTGTTAACTTTGGGTTCATTTGACCTGTATTTATGTGTGTATACATACCCATACACATACTAAAATATTACATATACTTATTACTTATTCACTTAACAAAACTGTTCATACATTATATAAAATCATATATATTGTATACCGTAAAACGTAAATGTTGTAACACATTTTATATAAATGAAGGCCCAAGAACACTATTACTCACCTGTCCTATGAATTTCATTACGACAACTGTTAAAAATACAACTACGAAAATCCCCAGTGATTTTAGGCCTCCCTAGTTAGCATAACAATACAAGTCTGCACACTACAGTGTACTTTCACAAATCACTTAGCTTTAAAACATTTTACTCAGTATTTGAATATCTCCCCAGCTGTTTTTAACTAGTCAGTTCAACAAACAGGAATTTTCAAAGTCTACCTTTTAAAGCATGAGTCTCCCTGTTTTTCTCTAAACAGGTATTATTGAAATAGCAAAAGTTTTAAGTTCTGTAAATAAAAAACATTAGAAGTCTTAATTTATGCCAGTCTTGGATGTTCTACTGTTAAAAGACAGAATCTTCAGAAAATTAAGCAGCTGTAGGGAAGGCTCCTGCAAGATCTGTTAGACAAGATATCCACGTTTTCTAACTAGGAGGAAAAGAAAAGCTGATTTGGAGTAAGAAATAGACCTATTGATCTGCACTTCATGATACAGCTGGAGAAATATTCTGAGTAAGAGAATCTTGCTACAGCTAGTTCTTAATACTTGTAGATACACTTCCATTCTCTTTATAATCTGTCCCAAATACTCTGAAAGTATGTAAAGTTACATGGATATCCTAGAAGTTTGCATTTACTCACTGCACTCAGAATAAATTTCTTGAAAATCCCCTGCTGTCATAGAGAAGTTTGAACCAGAAGGAAGACTGTGAGGATCAACATCTGGGAAATAAATTGGTCGTATCTGATCAGCAGATCTTCTGTTATTGCTAAATTGATGAATCCAGGGATAAAGCTTACATGAATTAATTTGAGAGCATCTGCAAAATATGAAAACCAGCAAAATTTGTTTCAACTAATTGCTTATCTATAATCTAGAAATATAAGAGTCAAAGTTCTTGTAATAGCTCCACATTTGCCAGAAGACTTAATCTAGTTCACAACACTTTGGACTGCCCATAAAAATGAACTGATAAAAAAACTAATTTTAATCTGATACAAAATCACTACCACAAAGGAACTGCCTTTTTTATTTTTAGAATTTTCTTTTATGACTTCTTATAATTTTCTCCAATTATTTCTCTGCTGAGAAGAAAACACATACGTTTATTTTGTAAGATTAATGAAATTTATGATCTGCTATATTCCATAAAGCTAAGATTTGCTGGACCACCTCTCTTCCTATTAAAAAAAAAAAAAAAGCCACAACAAAAGAAAAACAAACAAAAAAACCCTAGTAACATTAGTTCCATGATTTTTTTTGGAAAAGTTTGTTCTCATTCTAGACTTTTCTGAACCACAATCATAGGAAGTTTGGAAGCACAGCAAAACAAAAGCATTTTTCAGATGCTAACTGAAAAGATGATTTAAAAATTAAAAAAATAAATAAGCACCATTTTGCAAAGCACAGTCATTTCCATGTTGCAAAGCACACTAATAGTCATTTTAAGTGTGTAACATCTGGATCTTTGCAATCATGCTAAGTAAAGATGTCTTTGTAAAACAGTTTCTGGGTTGACATGACTAACTAAATCAACTCGTATTTTAAAAAGTGATAAAACACAGCACTTAAGTATAATAGGAAGCTTTTCCCACCATCCTGTAAAATTAGTTTTTAACTAAAAAATGAAAAACATTTTCCTTCAAAGACAACAGAGGACATATCTGTCCCACAAAATACATATCATCAAGCATTTCATAAACTGCAAGTAATCTATTGGGTAATCTAGAAAGTGCACTCTTTTGGCTGGTGGTTAGAATATACTTGTGATAAAGTCTTTGAAATAACATTTTTTACCTTCTCCATGTTATATCTCTATTTCATTTTATCAGTTAAAAACTAAAACTTGTCCTTGAGCAGCAGTATACAGCGTTCAACGACTGTCTTCAAATATAAATAAAGATCTATCAGATATATTAAAAAAAAGCAAACCCAAAACCAAACAACAAAAAAGCCCCCTAACCACTACAACAGCAATAAAAAGATTAGAAGGGAATTCATGTTCACATAGACTTTGAAAGAGTTCCAATTTAATAGAAAATAGCAATCCCTTTTTATATATAAGCTTAAAAACCTCCATTTCCAGTTTCCACAATTTTTACTTCAAAACCAAGTACTTCAGTCCTTGGCAATTCCAGTCTTACAACAAAAGATGTATAGTATACATTCTGTTATAAAAATCTGATCTATTTAAGTGTGACACACTTCATTATTTTCCATAGGGGCAGGATATTCACTGCTCAATATTCAGCTGAAAAGACAGTTTTGGAAAAAATGGGTAGGTCAAATCTCACTTCTCACCACTGGTTTACAGATAAAAATATAACTTAACTGTTCTCATCCTAACGCATTCATGGACATGCAACAAACACAACTAGTAGTCTTCTCCAAGTGTCAAGATTTATCTAAAATGACATTCTTTCCAGCAAGTAAAGAAGAAAAACACCACGTAAGAACCTCATGCATACAAGGGAAAGCAAAATTTCCCATACAAGGACTGAAGCAGCCTTGGAGCCACTGCAGCTTAACTAGTCTAGGGTCACCTTATTCTCAAATTAGTTTCCTCAACAGAATAACAAACTCTAAATAATTTCAGATATTTACAGTGACCATAGTTACACCATTACACAGTTACACACACTCTACATACCATACAATGCATTTATCCACTGTTTACAAAGTTTACAATTTCAGAGATGTGAAACGTTTTTTTTTAAATGCGTGAAAATCAGCAAATACCACTTTGCACACAGAAATATTAAGCCAGTGTACCACATCTAGGAGTCTATTGCAGCAATGCTTGACATTCAAAACAGTACTTTGTCTTCCTAAACATAAACCACCATCAGAGAAAGAAGGTAAAGCTGTAAGCACATATGAGCAAAATCCTCATGCTTTTATCAACTAGAAACAAGCATAAATTAAATTGAGACTGTAGTTAAAAACTAATTGCTAAATTCTTTTTTCTGACCACTCTTCTTTAGGTATTATCTTCAGCTTATATTGATCATTGCTGTTTCTTCCAGTTTCAGAAAAACAAATGTGCATTTCAGAAAGCTAACTGTGAACAGCCACTTACTACTAAACTGAAAGAATCTTCAGGTCCCTAAAACCCTCATAAGACACATCAAGTCCACAATTACATCTGGCAGAAAGGAATGCTTGGACTTCAACTAAATTGACTACTGCTCAGAGTCATGCTAGCAGTATTCTCTTCCATGCTAACAAGTGAATATAACTGATAACTTGTCCAGCAAAGATGAAGATTACAGCTGCACAACATTCAATTTCGCTGTCCAAAATCTCATACTGTTAGCAAGTTTAACGAATAAACACCTCTTTGCTAAATATCCTACACAAAGAGGAAACACTACATGAGCATTAGATGCTAAAGTTACTACCATTAGCAAAGCAGGAATCTTCAGGATAATTTCACGTATAGGCCAAAGACTCTTTATTTAAGGAAGCATGTCATCAGAGGGTAGGAGTGAAGTTAACTAACCTCTGTGACAGTTGACCAGTGCTCCCAGAGATGGGAAATTAATGTTTTTATCCTGCTTTCAAGTTCCAAAGCATGAGATAAATGTGGCTTCCTTTTAGTAGCTAAAAGGCATCAGTCAGATCAATTGTAATACACAATTTTACCACCAAATGAGTCACTTGAGAATAATGCAGGAAAAAAAGAACAAATGAACCTCCAGTGAACATCTATTATCATCACATAGAGCCCTACTGCTATACGCAGATATGCAGCAGGCATCATTCAGTGTCTTCCCCTTGTTGTTTTCGAACAGTAGGCTGTAAGAGATGTAAGAGCATCACAGTGGACAATCAGTCTATAAAACAGTCTCCAAAACAACATGGTAATGCAGAAAAAAAGCCAATAGTTTAGGTATTTTCAGTAAAGGTGTATCATTTCAGACCAATGAATGAACTGTCAAATTCTGCCTCTATGAACTTGGCACTAACTCCCCTCCTGCAAAAAACCACCCCCCAGACCTCTTTCAATACCTGCCCACCTGTAGCCTTCCTACTCTCTTTCTTAAAAGAACAGTTGCATGTGCTGCCTTTTTTCTTCTCTAACAAGGTCATTTTGAAAACAGTAATTTCCAATGCACATGGTAAAATACCGAATACAGAACTGTAATTTTAAGTAAAACATGTAACATGAAATTTACTACATTTAAATTTATTATCTGAGCATAACTGCGAAACTATTAACTCTTTTTTTAGCCTCTTGCTCAGCATGCTTCAATTATTTTTTTTCTTGTCAAAACAGTTGCTAGAATTTTAGTATAGAATGTGATACTTTTTTTTTAAGAGGTATCCTCTGTTAATAATCACCACCACTAAATACCATGGACATATTTACTAGCCCATATTCAGTAACAGTAAGATAGGGGTCCATTTTACAGAAACAGATGTGAAATAAATCATAAAACTTAACCAAATTTTTGCAGAAAATCTGTTGTACAATTTAGAGATTTTAAATCTCACAACTTGAAAGCCATGCTTCCTGTAATTTTAATGACTCAGATACAATATGTGCTTTCCCATCTATCCCTGACTTTTTTCCTTAAAGCATTCTAAAAAGTGAGTGTGTGTGTCTTGTAGTGCGACTTATAAATCTATTCTTGTGAAATTTATATATTCAAACTTCTCTCATTTGTAATTTTGCCTCTCTAGGTTTTATTCAGCAAGTAAAACATAAGCTATATACCTGTTGAGTACAAAGTTAGAAGAAAAGAGCATAAAGAGGCTCCATTCATTTCCTTGGCAAGCATAACCGAGCATAGCTATTTCCCACGCCAATCTACCTAGCCCAGCACCAGGTACCAGGATATTAACTTTGGAGAAATCCCTGCAACAGAACAAAAATAATAGTTAAGTCTTTATCTGATATCCCTTAACACAACTTAGAGGTCCAGCCAAACATTTTTACCCACAATATACTTAGATACTGTATTATGCTTCCTGCATGACTTCACTTTTAAATGAAAACTGAGCCTATTCTCATCAGTTTGGTTAATTGTACAGTCAAAATAAGTCACAGAAATTACTCAAAAGAACATATGCAACCCTCATTCAGAATACAGAGCATAATTACTATACATGATTTGTTTTCCTTAAAACTTCTACAGTTATCAAGCCAAAAATTTCTCAAGTGAATTGAAGAATATTATCATATAGCACAATGTATTCTTATTTAAGCCCCACTGATAATCAGAAAGCATTCTAGACATATTTTTTGTTACCTTGCAAGAAAAAAACCCAAAAAACCAAGTATTTTGACATGAGAAATGAAAGCCTAAAACCTCCATAATCTGATGAACAATTCAGAAAGTAAAAATCTTAAAGTAGTGACTGTTTCAGCAACGGTGGGTTCTTCATATGCTGCTCACTGGTTTCCCTGAAGTATTCTAAGTGACATAGTTCCTAAATAAAAGTACATTGCAGCTCTCTAACCATTTACCCATAACCAGGTATCAAGTTGAAGACAACCAGAAAATATCCAGCAGTGTGTTTACTGAAATACTCAGAAAAATCCCTCCCAAGTACAGCAACTAACAAATAGAACTAAGAATCTCAAAATTTGCTCCTCTTTGAGGCAGAAAAGGCAATAGAGACATACTCTAACCATCAGACTTCCACCACAATGCAATCAAACCTTCACTCATAAAACAGAAACCACTCCCATGCCAAACTGAAGAAACTTAATCTAAAAAGAAGTAATTTTTCAGTTTCCAGTCAGTCATAAACAAGACTTCAAGAGTTCATGATTTCATATACCAAAAAAAAAGTACGAACATTCATACACCTCCCCACAGTTTTGCATATCACCTTCAGAGACAAAAAATACAATTACCAATTTACATGCAAGTACATGAAGGAGGCCACAATCAGCAATTCCAAATGATGAAAGACACCAAAACACAAAGCTTTTGACTACTTAAAAATTCAGAATGCCAAAAAGCATTCAAAGGAGTACGGATGCTGCACAAGCATGAAGATGATTACAGGAGTTACATAAATCCCAAAAGCTGTAGATTTCTGAATGCTATTACCCAACACCAAAAGGAAGTAGTATTCTTTTCTAAAGACCACACAATCTAACAAAGCAGTTTTAACAGTGCCTTTTGAGTTTTGATTCGATCATCTCATCAGTGAAGTCTCCCAAATGGAAAATCATTCCATTCATTTCCATTCCATTATACGTCCAGACTCTTTCTGACTTAACAAGAAGCTGATAATCAAGACTTCGTTATTACTTAAGAGCACTCCTGTGAAGCAACGGTTCTCATTACCTCTCTTCTACAGGGGAAACCAGAAGACAGCTAGCCACGAAGTCCTACTGAAAAACAAAAAAAAAATCACGGAAAAACTACATGCCCAATATGAAATTTTTGAAAATAGGGAACCATGAGAAGGAAGAAGAAAATGTGCTTTCTGGTAGAAGCTAGAAAAGCTTCTATCTTACAGCTTTTCCTTATTCATAACGGTACACCACTATTCCAAATGTATTTTCTAACCTAACCTGTTCCTCCATTTCCTTACAATTTCACTTTATGAAATATTTAGACTAGCTCTACACAGATTTTAGCACCCTCATGTGGACACTTCTGTAATAAATGGGCTGATAAGCCATAAGCCACTTTCAAGATTACAATACACTGATTAGAAGAAAAGTCTTTTCTTAAAGCAGCCTGGTAACTAATAGATATGCAGGTATATTTGCATTTTGAAATCTGCACCTTTATGCACCCTGAAACAAGAGAAAACCTCTTAACAGTCAAGTAACTTGATTTTAAATTGCCTGTAGTTGTCTTGTATGTTTACATTCACAATATAAAGTTTTTGTACTTCTCAACTAATTTTCCCAATTCTCTCTTAGAAAATAGTTTTCTATTCTCTTTTTCTAGTGCAGACTTAACTATACTTTCATTTCCACCTTTATTAAGGGATTAAAGTCTGGAAATTTGTTAGCAATTTAATTTCTATCAATACTTGTCCTATCTGTTGCTGGAGAATGCTCCTGGCCACCAGCTTCATTTCAGCAACAGAGCACAGCTAATAAAATACAAATCTCAGTCCACTAACATTGACACTAACCTTTCAAAATGGCCCAAGAGCATCTTTTTGAATTTATAGTAAGAGAAATTAGGTATGTGGCAAACTTAGTGGATAACAAGTAGTGACCGCTGATAGTGTCCCATTTTTAGAAAAAAATGGTCCAACACCTTTTTCAAGACTTAAAAAGGAATTTTTAATGAATTACGTTGAATTTTGAATCCTTATAATAGCTAAAAATTTTTAATTGCACAGAAACTGCTTTTTTAATGCCTATAGTCCTTTAAGAGGCTAGAAAAACATGCTTTTCTCTGGTGGGTACGGGATTCCAGCAGTTACAAAGTTAACCAAAAAAAAACCCCAGCAACTGTGGTAACATAACACAAAGTGATCCGCAACAAAGACTAGCCTTGAACCAGCCAGCAACAGCAGGATTTCTGTGACACGCATTTAGCAGCGGTTAGGAACATCAATGAGTATCCAACAAGCATCCACTAAACACCTGTGGGCCAAGAGGGAAGGAACATCAGCCTATCAATCTGACAGGTGTGGAGAAAGGTGCCGCCCAAGCAGCAGGGAAGAGGGCTGCACAGTACTATTCAGCCCAATTACTGAAACTGCAGAAGTCTCTTAAAAAAAGACAGTGGAGAAATATCGGAAACAAATCTGTCATGCCCTTTTCACACTGCATGTTTAAGTGTGATGTATTTTCAGCTTTTAGAAGGCTATCGATATTAATGAAGATTTAAACTTTTTCTAAAGGTGTCCTTTTTAAAAGGGGAAAATTAAACATGATAAAAATGGAGGCTTATTTCATGTCTATTGTGTTGTAATAGAGTAATGGTGCTGAAGGGGTAAATATGCTCAGCAGAAGAAAAATGAGAGTGTCTAATCAAACAGAATTGAACTACAGTTCAATTTATCAAATGAAGTAATAAATACACATCTCACACTGAGATCTGGGCTTCTGATCAGTGGAAATATCAGCATAGGAACACACTGTGGGACTCCTTTCCTAGTGTTTATAAGGTCTGTAAATTTATATCATAAATAGATCCAATTCTTAGTATCCTACATTTTGTTATTATACTTCAATCATATTATTGGAGTTTTTTTTTAAAAGACAAATGCTAAACAGCACAATCATTTGAAGAGCAATTCTTCTCCAAACTTGGCAGCTGAGTTTTATGTACTTTCATTTAAAGACCTGCGAAGCACTCAGTGATGCAGTAACACTGACAATATATTTGCTCTTAAATCCAATGTTTAAAGCAAAGTTTAGGCTAAGTACAAAGACCTGCAAGGACGGATGTATTTCATATAAAGTCAAATAAAACTCAAATAAAGCAGAAATTTCAACTCCGCTATAAACGTGACTGAGCACACTGAAGAAGTATAGTCAAGCCCAAGCTCAGGACTAATAAGCTGTTTTTCATATTAAAAGGAAACTAAGCTCTGGTGATTCCTTTTGGGCTGTTTTGTCAGCATCTTGGAAAATACATTTGGTTGCTGTACAGCATGACACAGATGAATTTCAAGTTATAGTTCATTCCAGAGGCCTAGTTTGCGAGAAAACTGGAAAAAATACTGAAGTATATTGGTTTTGGCCATGGAATGATAATTAGCAAAAAAGTTAATTATTTCATAGATTTCTTTTGGAGAAGAAGCTAATGATCCTTACATTGTTTCACCTGAGCAGGAAAAGCAACACTAGAAGTGAAAAGAAACCAAGATAACTGAAAAAAGGGGATTCAAAAAAAATTTATGAGTATGCTAATTTAGATTTTCAACTTAAATATTTCCCTATAAAAATGCTTCAATAAATACACTGGTCAAGAAATAAAAATGTATCTATGTTTTACTGTTATGTATTTTCTCCTATAGCAAGTAGGTTCATTCTAATCCAAGAAATCCAAGACTTTTAAATATTACAGAGCTCCTGCGAGCTGAAACACAATTAAATTCCAACATGAATAATGCAAGAGATCTATCAGTTCTTCAGGAAGACCTGATCTCGTGGGATTTAATTAAAAACTGCTTTGTTGATCCTGCTAACAGATTCTGTGTTAAGGTGCTAAGCAGAAAGAGTAAGAGGCAGGAACAGCTTTCACCATTTTCAGATGACAGCCTTATCAGAAGACTAGACTGAAACACATGATAACAGCAGTACCTACTAAATAACTATTCTGATTTACAGCTGCTTTCAACCATCGCTTGTACTTCTTCTACTTCCCTAATAGCAAGCATATACAACACTTCACTGCTTTTCCTGCTGTCTATGTGCCAACTGAACCCATAGGTGTCAATCTTGCTAACTGCAACACTACAGGTGTGCATGCATGGAGTGAAACATATTTGAGTAGTTTCAAAAATTTAAGTCCTTTTTCACGTGAGTCCAATGAACAGAATCGATAACATTAACAAATTACGTTAACTAGAAACTGAATACACCATTCCACTGAGTATTACAAATTCGATGAGTATTGCAATTCCTTTCACAAAGTAAAAGGTGACTTGCACTGACAGTTTCAAATTTAAAGTATTTATTGTTTTCAACGCAAAGTACACTTAGAAAAAGTCTTCATCACCCAGTGCAGTTTTTCTCTAGCACATTCCTTTCATCCTTTCAGGAGACTTTAGTGCTCTATACTACAAAAGGAAACTCCAAAGAAATGCGAAGCTGCCCTCTGGGGTTCACCTACAGGCTGTTTTCTTTCACACATCAGAGTCCACGGTCAGTTCTCTCCCACTATAAACAACAGACAAAATAACTCCACTGTGGTCAGTTCAGGCCCTGTCAATCCCTTCAAACTGAAACAACTGCTCCACTCCAAAATCATTCAATCACAGAATATGCCGAGCTAGAAGAGACCTGCCAGCGTAAGAGAGTCCGACTCCTGGCCCTATGCAGGACACTCCAAGAGTCACACCACGTGCCTAAAAATATTGTGCAAACACTTACGGAACTCAGACAGGCTTGGTGCTGTGATCACCTCTCTGGGGAGCCTGTTCCAGTGCTCAACCACCCTCTGGGTGAAGAACCTTTTCCTGATATCCAACCTAAACCTCCCCTGACTCAGCTTCATGCTGAGTTCATGCTCAGGTTCTGTCACTGGAGAGTGAAAAGTTTGTATAAAATCTGTATAAAAACCCCAGACTGACGAGCTAGCAAACCCTGCCAGGGAAGTTACTTCTTGTACAAGGGTGAAGCGGCACTGCCAGTTAAGCTTGATAGTACATGACTTCACTTCTTACCTCAAAAAGCTAAGTACGCCGCATCAGGAGAGCCTTCGGTCACCAGGAAAAAAGCGTGAGCCGATATAGTAGCTAACAATACGTGAACAGATAAAAGGTTTTACCTAAGTGCTACAACAGCTCCACAACGGTAATTTAAGTAATACACATCTTAGAAATTAAAAATGCTGTTTGAGAAACTCAAACTTGTAGTAGAGGTGTTTGATCCATAGAGAGATGTATTGAGATTTCAGCAGAGACAAAATAAAACTCAAATGCTACTTCAGAGCTACCGCAATAGGGATCCATGCTCTGCCATATTCGTTTTGTCTGACAACAACCACAAGAACTCCCTGTAAAGAAACATAAAGCTATCAACTTCAGATTCACTCCATCTGTTACCACATGTTGCTTCCTAATATCAACTGGAGGTTTTGAAATAGAGTCCATTGATGACAAATGTAAAAGTCAAGATTTTCCAGCCTCAGCCGTTTGACATAAGCTACCTCTCCCATAACCAAAATCCTTTAACAGCCACCATACAAGAGAAAAAGCTGAATTGCTGCTTTGGAGATTAGAACGATTCCTTGCAAAACTAACCATGAGTTTTCCTACAGATCTACACATCAGAGGTATACCTGCAGTATTTAATTCATTTTTTATCTTATGTACGGCACTATTAGCCCTAGAAAAATTGCAGAAAGTTCACTTTCAGATAAAACATTTTTAAAGGTGTAGGTATCTCTAGATAAGTCAGTTCAAGGCAAAATAGAAACCATGTAAACTCCATGATCTGCCACCATAAATAGTCTTTACCAATGAAACTAAATGATGGCTAAGGGAAGAGACTTTTCAAATTTGCCCAAGTGCATTATTAACAATTACTGAGAGAGAAAAAACACCACAATAATACCCTTCTATATCAAACCTAAGTAGTGGCCTGTTACACTTATGAATAGAAAGTTCTCAAATTTTCCCACTGTAAGACTACTAAGTTTAAACCAAAATGCACTTTAAGATGACTGGGTTGATTAACTGACAGAACCAATAAACATGGAATTCTTACAGCACTGTAACCTTCTAAGATTTTACCAGTATGCTTCTACCTAAATTACCTACAACCTGTGCATCAATGACTATTTTGGCACTGTTAGTGAGCCAATACTTACAAAATTACCCTCATGTGTGCAACTAAGCTTTTTAAAGAATTGTCTTAGAACAGCTGTCTGAAACAAAAGCTAGAATTTACTACTTTCAGAGTAAATTCTTAGTGCAGCTAAGTGCAACTGCACTAGAGGTTAAGTCTTCCTCCTTCCTTCCATAATGAAGGGCCAAAGTCTTACTTCCTCCTGTCACAGAGTCCTTCCTTTCATCTGCAGCAGACACTCTGAGAACCTGCTAACCTGCAAACTTTACCTAACTAAGCACAACTAAGCTACTTTTCTGAAGTCTCTTACTTGCAAGGTTTACATGTATTGTTACACCCAGCTGCAGAACAACAACAAAAAAATTATTGCTGGTTTACCTGGTATTACTTTGTGAAGTTTATGATTATACTCTTTCCCAACATCTTGTATTAGAAATAAAAACTTTCTTGATTGAAAATAAATTCCACTGAGTTCATAAAAAATTCTCTATTTTTTGAAACCATGCTTTTCATTAATCCATAAAAGCTTTCTTAGATTTGTGCAACAGCGTAAGTCCACATAAATATAAGTTTTAAGACACTATTACCATCTTTCTTTTGGAAAGTTCTTTACAATTTCACTAATAATTGGCTGGTAGCAGGAATCCCTCTCAGACTTTCCCTCTTCACTCCAGTCTCTCACAAATTGTTTCAGTGTGGACTTTAATTTATCCATGTCAAATGTTGAAGCTGGTGTAATCTTCCCGCTTCCCTGAATGAAGTGGAGAGAAAAAAAAAAAGTTAGTGGAAAACATGCAAAGTATCTGGAGTCTTGGGGGGGCAAAAAGCAAATTATGAAGAGAAAAAAAGCCATGCTGCAAAAGCTGTTGGGAGTATCAGCTGACAAAGCACATCCCTTTCATTCCTGGGACCTGGGCTTAAATCCACCTTAATATCCTAAATAAACTGCGTTTGCTGGCCTCTGTTGGGCATTCAAGACTCCAGTTTCCACACCAAAAAAACAATACACAGCAAAGCATAATTGGTAGCCCTTATCCAAGAAAAGATCAGGGCTTAGCTAGTGCAGAGGCTGAACTGCTTACCGTGAAAAAAGGATCCCTTTAGATACTGGTAAGGCAAAACTGAGAAGCTTACATTAGACCTGCCCATTAGTGTATCTTGCCTGTATCCAAGGAGGACTTCAGTTTCCATCTCTGTTAGCCCTTTAAATCTTGGTGTCATTTTTTTTGATAGAAAGTAGGTCAAGTAGTAAAAAAGAGTTTACAAATAATAACATTAAAAATACTTACAATCTAGAACTGTAACCAATTTACAATATTGTAACATGTAAGAACCTACAGTATCACAGACAATATCACTTATATTCGACATAGTTAACATAAAAAAATAACTTTAAAATGTAACCAGGGCAAAGCCAGAACTCTGGAGTGAAAAATGCCTTTTTACAGTAATTTTCCAGATTCACAGTTAAGTTTCCCTAAGTGTAACTAATAGAACTAACAACAAACAGCTTCATTAAGCATCAGCTCTGCAAAATGTGAAAGACAAGAGTGAGAAAAGTGTGAGCAAACAGGAAAACTATAAAACAAAGAAGGCAAAAGAAGAGAAAGCTGGAGGTCTAAGGCATGAAAAACAAATGCAGAAAATCCCAAAGCATACAGAATTTAGTTTTGGAACAAGAAAAAAGTCCATTTTAACATACATCTTCTCCATATTCTTTATTTTCAAACATATGAACACAGTCATTCACAATGGTTTGTAGTATTTCTTGATTATGATCAATGCACTTCCGAATCTTGTCAAGGTGAGGAAGAAATTGAGGAAGAAGACTCTGTTGGTTAGCTGGGAGAGACTTAAATTGCCTCTCTGTTCTGTTCACTCGTTCATGCATATTCGTTCTAAAAAGCAAAAGTTTTACATATTTAGAAGCAATATACACACATGTAAATAATTTACTCTAAGCTATTTCAATTACCATTATTCATTTTTTAATCCACAAAAAGTTACCAGACTTTGTGGATTCTTACCAGAGAACAAGTGATCTATAATTTTTTAGACAAAGTTTTTTTAAGCTCTAGTTCTACATTACCACCCTTTCTAACACATGCCAGTTAAAGAGGACTCTTCTTTCCTCCTTACGGTTTCATCATCAGCCACTCATTTCCAGAGCAGGTGATCACTACCTTAATCCACGGATCTATAAAATTTAACAACCAAACATCTCCTAAGTTTGTTTCACAAACCCAGTTTAAATTCAATTCATTTTAATGAAGCTGTAAGCTTCGGTTACAGAAATAACAAGATGTGGAGTGGGAATTGGGATCCCCAAAATCCATGGCTTCTGGGAGAACTGTAGAAGTTTCAGCTGGACTACACCTGAGTTCTGGCAGCCACACTAAGATAGTAAGCTACCTTCTTTTAACAGCATATTCCTCGTAACTACTGTGAACATGATCATATGACTGATGCAAGCTAAAAATGGTTTTCCACTTCTACAGGATAGAAGTTTCATAAAAATGGTGACTCTTCCAAGATTTTGCTAGATTTGATTTCTATCTACACTGACAGAAGTATAGTTGCTAAGCACAGTCATGATGACTTTAGAGAGAGAATTCAGCACGAGATACTGACCCTTTTGACCACCAAATGATTTCAGCTGGTCAAGTCACGCTGCAGTTCCCCAAAGTCTTGTGTCAGCGTACAGAAGCACAAAGCTGAGGAAACTAGCCATTATGAGAGACAGCTGCAATTGCTAGCATTTTAGTTACAACCTCAGTCTGGAAATTTGACCAGGTAATATCTCATTCACATGCTACTGAGAACGGCTTGTTCACTGAATAGCTACACCAGTTTAAAATTACATTCAAGGACAAGAAACAGAAAAGGTACAAGAGAAAAAATAAACTGATGCTCTACATGAAGCACATCAGCTTAGCTCAACATCTTCCTGAAAGTTTAATGAGGAAAAAAAACTTTGAACCTAGTTCTCCACCCTTTTATGCTGAATTGCAACCATCTAGCGGAACAAATAATTCACTGAAATCAGAAAAACTACAAATAATAAAGTTATCTCTGTTTATCTCTAGAAGACAAGATCTGGACTCATCAGAAAGCATGTTACTGCCTTATTCATACAGATGTTTCCAAATTAACTGGAAATAGCTGTATAAGTAAATAAAAATTCCAATAATTAAGTACCAAGATATGTAATTTCACCTAAATTTCGAATTATGTCTTTGAGACAGAGGTAATTTCATTGAATTTCTGTACCGGAAATTTGAGTCACATCCTTTTCGTATGTGTTTACTCAAACAAGCATTCAAAAGCAACCCAAAGCCACAGTTCAGCAGAAGGCTAAGAAAGATATTCCCAGCTTCTAAGGCCTGAGGGTGCAATTATACCACTAATAGAAATAATTTACAGGTCGGAATTGCATTAGTAGCAATCAGTATTAGATACTTTCAACTAACTAGGTCTTTGATACGTCCAAACTGAATTAGAGAATTCACTCTGGAAGAAACATCGAAGAGTCAGTCATTCAGATCAACCTCCCACTCAAACACTAGTCCTGGAAGACACATGAAACTTAGAAGGAAAAACCTCAAACAGAAGAAATTACATAAATATCACCCACTCCTATCAAGAACCTCACTACCAGGTAAATATTTTGCTTGTGTTGCACTGACAAAAAAGGGTCCAGCACATAGTAATGAGTCACGTGATGGGGCTTCGTCAGCTGAGGTACGAACCTGCTTTCCAAACCCAGAAACAGGGAACAGTTTACCAAAACCCCGAAGAGGACTGGACTCTTCCAGCCAGTCTCCACTACCCTGCAGTGCCAGTAACTTCCTTCCTCGTCTGTTCAACAGATTCAGTCCTAAAACTAGGTGTCCCCACCACCGCTGGCTCATTCGTATGGAGCCTGCAAACCCTCTTCCCTCTCAACAGATGTTACTAAAAAACGCACCCATTATCCCTAGCAATAGGTCTTATTTCTTCTGGAAAGCAAACTGTCTTTCAAGGATTTCCACCCATAATCGACACACCATTTTGCATTTCTTTGCCAGCAGGAGATACTATTGTTTGGAAGGCTTTACAGCGTCTCAGAGCATTTTCTCTCTTAAGGGACCTCAAGACACCCTTTTCAGGTTTGACGCTTGCTTTTATGCCTTCGAGTGGACAGACACGAAGGCAACTTCGCGCATATCCCGAAAGGAAAGTAGTGCGGAAGCCCTTTCCCGACTCGGGGTTCCGCACCCCGCCCCCAGCACAGTGCTGCTCCGCACGGAGCGCAGACCGGGGCCCGCCGCACGACACGCAGGGAGAGCGCCCTGCTCCGCGGGCCGCTTCCAACCCTCCGGAGGCCGCTCAGCGAGCGGGGGGACCCCGCAGGGCCCCACGCCCAGGGGGCAGGCCTGGATTACCCGTAATATCGGAAAGCGTTGATGATCCTCCGAAAATGTTCCCGCTCCAGACGTTCCTCCTCCTCCACCGCCCTGGCCGACGCCGTCGTCACAGCCCTCGGCTCTAGAGGCTGCCGTCTCCGCCGCTCATCGCTCAGCGGTGCCGCCCGCTCCGCCTC
>VZTF01001975.1:52020-69334 GCA_013397755.1 Cnemophilus loriae
TCGGGAGCAGAGCCCCGGCTGAGGGCTCCGCGCTCACGAGGCGCCGTCACGGGATCGGGAGCAGAGCCACGGCTGAGGGCTCCGCGCTCCCGAGCCGCCGTCACGGGATCGGGAGCAGAGCCCCGGCTGAGGGCTGCGCGCTCCCGAGCCGCCGTCACGGGATCGGGAGCAGAGCCCCGGCTGAGGGCTCCGCGCTCCCGCGCCGCCGTCACGGGGGTCGGGAGCAGAGCCCCGGCTGAGGGCTCCGCGCTCCCGAGCCGCTGTCACGGGGGACGCTGTGGGGCGGTGCCCGTCTCCGCTGTGCGAAGCGGCACGGCGGGGTCAGCCTGTGGCGGCAGTGGCGCTGAAGCACCACAGGCGTACCGGGGAGGATGCACAGCTGCCGGGCTCCTCGGGGCTACTCGCGCACACGAAGTACCGGCTCAGCGCTTACACCTGGCTCTCCTCCGGCTGCCTGCTCCTGGCTGGGGTAAGGCGTGCATCCAGCCCCGCTGGCAGGCAGCCGGGGCAGCGAGAGTACTTTACAAGTACTTCTGCGCCAGGTTGAAGACGGCGCAGGATCCTGAATCCTGGAAGGATGTGCAAGGACCAACAGTGAGGAGGGAAAAGCAAGGTGTCTAACCACACGAGTCACTAAATATTAGATTTCCCCCGCGCAACAACAGACTTTGGCCTGGATGATGGCGCAAAACTTGATGACAAATGATGATGACAAAACTTGTTTGACCAGGTGCAGACACCACGTCGTTTTTTCCCCTCTCCAGTTGAGGAGGAGGAAGTAATAGAGCAGTTTAGGTGGCTAGCCAAGGTCATCCCACCACAACCGTTCCATTCATAAGATAATCTCTTGCCGTTGTACCCTTTCCAAAGGGAAATAAAAACAAAAATACAGTTTAAAAGTCAGACAGTCCATCACAGCATAAAAGCAAATGCAACATGAAGTATTTTTAGTGCAAAATAATAATACAAAATTATATTTGGAAGAACTTTGTTTTAAACACAGCTAAACACGGCTGTAATCTGATAACATCTTGTTCTTATACACAGATTTAGGCCATTTACAATAAAGTATTACATTTCAATCACTGACCAGTTCAGCTGTCACATATCAAGTAATATAATCCATCCTTTGCTTTCCATGTCTGTAGCTTTATTTTTATTCTGGCTGATAAAAATGTAACCTATTGTCTAGAAAATATAAGCGTTAAGACATTCAACAACAAAATACGATTCAATTTCTCAATTTCCTAGTTTGTGTAAATATATACATAAATTCTGTAACAAAGCTTTCACATTTGTTCAGCGTTCCTGCTTTCTGAACTTTTCATTCACAACATTTCATTTTCATTTCACTTTCAACGTGAACTATGAATATTAATAACAATTACTTCTTCCTTCCTCCTCCCTGAAGCATGGATTTACTGTCTAGTAGTCTGTGCCATCCCAGTCAATCTCTGCACAATATATGTACTATATCTTGTTAATGATGCATCTCCGTTCTCTGCATCTTATTTCCCCATCTTTTCCCAGCAATCTGAGTTCTCTTCAGGCTGGTTTTCATTTTCTTAACATCTATTCTCAACTGCTCTAAACAATACACAACACAAAAATTACTGTGCAAATACCACAGAGATATTTAGCAAGTCTAAATAAGTGTAGCCGTGACGTATTCAATCATTTACTGACTAAGCAGCATGACAACTTACATAAACTTACACAGCTAGTTCCTCCAAGCATGTTTATCAGTGATAGTAAGCTCCTAAAAACATTAGAGGCAATCACGGTCATTCCTGTATTATCATTTCAAATTGCAATCATCCATGTTCAGATATGCTTATTAATCCAACAGAACTGCATCTTTATAGTTTAGTTTTGTGCACAAAAATCTTCCTGTTCTTTAAAATGTACACATTCAATCAGATTTAAAGTTCAGCCAGAGCAGGACTGATTAAAGGAATTTTAAAGAACTCACCATTCATACTCCTAAATGGAGTCTCTGTCTCCATACCTCAGAGAGAGTTAAAAATTACTTACAAAAAAAGTCTTGTGTTATATGAAGTAGCATTATGGTCATACATATAAGCATTTGCTCAGTTGGTTGGCTTGCCATGTATGACAGTCTTAGCATTTTCAATTCATATCAAATGGAACCCAGGCTTCCTACATTATCATGCTGCGGTCTGATGATCTAAAATAAATAGAAAATACGTATCTAACTTGTAGTGTTTGCAAGTGACTTCACTGTATATTAGAAAATAATTCCACCAACACATTTGTTTTCATTGATATTTTATCCCATATTCCTTCTCTTCTCCCTTTTTTATTATGTTATCATTAAGTAACAGTGGATTCAACTATGATCTTAGAACATTCCATTTCAAGGAACTCACAGTTTTAACTGAAATTGACTCAGAGTAATGAGCAAACACAGTACTGTAGCACATAAAGAAATACAGATCTATATAATTCTTGTAGTATTTTCAAATAAAAGTATTACCTACTTAACATGGAATGGGATACATAGATTCAATTTCTAGTCACATTACTTACTTTCTTCTCTCAGCTTGTTTAATTCCTCTATTATATCACTATACACATAGGATAAAAGCTCCTCTTGGGATTTTGTTCCATCCAAATAAACTGAGGAAGAAAAAAGAAAAAGTGTTCATGAGTTCTATGCCAGCTATCTGTAATGGCAATTGGCAAAGTTTTCAGTATTCCTGTAGATGCCATAGAAGAGATGAAAACAATAAAAACCAAGAACAGCACCTCCCCTTTTCTCCTTCCCCAAACTTGTTTTACATGTTAAAAAACAACATAATGGCAAAATATTCTAGTTAGTAATTCATTTACATTTTTTTGTTGTATAAGAGTCTCCATAAGGGTAATGGTAATTATGTGAGGACAGTGGAGCAATGGAATAATTTGGCAAAAAGGTTTCTGTGCAGTAGAAAATTTCAGGTTCCTCAGTTTCAGCCTTTGAGCAAGTCACGGAAGAGCACTGCAGTTCTTATTCTTACTGCACAGCAAGAAGCAGTGTGCTAATGATGAAGCAGACACCCAACTTCCCTTCCCTTCCCTCTGGCCCCCTCTCCAGAAGCAGGTAGTCCAAGAGCTGTATAAGTGTGAACATCACACAAACTTGTGGCAGTGCCCCAACAGCTGGCCCAGCTTTGACACTTCTCACGCAAAACTGGTGACCGTGGAGTGGACAGTCAGCACCCAGAAAATATCTTCAGCTTATTACAAGACTTAACCAGGATTTCAGTTTTGTTCTGAAGAACTCTGCCAGTGCATCAGCTATTGTCTCAGAAGCTTCTAATTTAGACATACACGCGTTATCTTAACAACTTATCTTGTTAAGTGGACTTAATTAGTGATCAGAACATTTCTATTTTTTAACTTCTTAACTTTCATTATTAAATAACCAAAACAAAACCCCTATAGTCTTGAAATATAAACCAACAGAAATGTCAAAACCTACTATCTAAGTGCTACAAAAACATTTGAAGAAAATTTTGTCCCAGCTGAAAAACCTCCACAATTCAACAGAAACTGCACAAGTGCCACACTTAAGCATTTAATAAGTTTAAAATTAAGGATACCATACCAACTTGCATACTTGCATTCTCTTCCATTTCATTTTTATATTTCAGATACATAGGCCACACATGTCCATCGAAGTACCCTGGTGTATCTGCTGGCTGATAGACTCTGGTGCTACATAAAAATACATATGCGTTCCCATATAAGTTTTATACTTTCCCCTAGTGTCAGCTGGTTAAATAACAGCTTTTATCCAAAATAAAAAAAGAAAGGCTGGCTGTACTTTTGTTGGAGCCAAGGAGGCTTCTTTGTTTTAATTCAATCTGTGATATGAACTTTTGCAATGTCTGCCAATCAAACCACATTTAAGATAAGGTAAAAGTTTGGGGGTTTTAATTGTAAAAGGTATTACAGATAAATTAAACTGTCTTGATGCTATTACCAAAATAAGCTACTTTTTCTCTTTTTCTTGGGTATACAGATTTCTCAAGCTTTAAATGACTAGTTGATTAGTCTAGACTCTTCCATTCTGGACACTGAAGTCTTAGGTGAGTCCAGTGAGAAACCAAGAAAGTGGTTGAACAGAGAAAATAGTGGTTGAATAGAAAGCCAGTTGAATAGAGGATTTCTTCACTCGGCCAGCAGATTTTGACTTTGTGCACACATATTACTCCAAGCACACAGTATTGTTCTAAATTTGGAGGCAAGTCAGACACACTGGCTCAATAATCTAGTTTAGATCCACGGTAAAATTAATGGACAGTCTAAACAAAACTGTACACTAAACCCACACGTGAACATCCCTACTCCAAGAATAATCAACAATTAACTGTATTTAACCAAGAATAAGACTGCTTAGTATTTTTTTAACCATTTCTCATTTTAAACATGGTTTTACTCAAATACGCAATCAGTAATTAAATAATTTATCAGGACAACAAATTCTCTTTTTAGTGTTTGTAAAACACTTAATACTTTAATAACCATGTGCTTTAAAATAAAAACCAATCCAAACAAACCTAAAACAAACAAACAGAGGATCGATGATCTCAATAACTTACATTTTGCAAGCACTGAAGAAAAGCTAGTACAAAAGGACCACTTCAGTTCAGGGGGTCTTTTTAAACAACAAGTCAATAATCTTACCTCCTTCTCCTTTTGCACTCTTCATAAGGAAGGGTCAAAAAATATCTTCTATTCCATAGCTCATTAAGTGGCCTAAGATAATAACATATTTAGTTCCTTCTTCCATTTTAGGGTAGCTTTTAATTTACCAGATTACATATTACTGCTTACTCATAATTGTAAAGGAGAAAGCCTTCAACAATCAAAATATAAACATTTTTCAGATTGTCACATGTATTCTGTGGCTCTTCTGTCACAACACCTGAGCTTGCTGGGCTTTTCATCCAATTGCGAATACTCGTCACCATTTCATCCATATAGAGGGCATCAAGTACTAAATGAAAACAAAGTTAAATATCCCTTAAAAACAAATAGTAAAAGGAGAAAAAAAAGAACCCTTAAGTACCCCTACATTAATCAGTAAGAATCAAATAATCTACATACAAATTTAAATGAAAGGGAACAGGATTACCCCAAAGATTGTGTCAGTAGTTCTGTGTTTGCAATTGATGATTTTCTGAAACCAAAGCTTGCACCAGGATTGGGACATTTCTGTTGGGTGTAGTCTCTCTGAACCTTATGGCACCCAAAATTGTCTGAACTGAATTCACAGCTTTTCATTTCATGACAGAAAGAAAGAGAGAGACTTTTTTAGAGACTGCTCTCTGCTTCCACAAAACTTGTAAAAATTTACTAACCCTGAGACCTCTACCCTTCTGTCAATTGTCAGAGGTGGGAGTGGACGCTCAACATTTTTTGCCTTGGGTTTTTGTAAGGTTCAGTAGGTGGGCACAGAGAGAATTAAAGGAGCATGGCAGACAAAGCAAAACAGCACAATGTAACACTTGGTTTTGGCTGTAGACACACAAGAATATATTGAGGAGTACTGAAAGGTGGCAATAAGGCAGCTTCTGGATACCACAACAGCAAACACATTTTTGAAGAGCTTTTAAGAGCAGCATTAAACCTGGATATTTGAATAAGAATGTCCATTTCATCCCTCCAGTTTCACATTCCATTTACATGAAGTCTAGAAGTTGAGCCAAAGACTGCATAGTTGGTAATCACCAGTTTTCAGGTACAGCTGAAGTGTCTGACCGATATTCTCAGCAATACATTTTGTGATCACAAAGTATCAGCAGAGATTAGCTACTAACCAAGCGACTGTTTACAAGTAGATATGACGTGACACAAAATACTGGCCTAAAGTGGAGCTGGATCTAGATGTCTCTAAGAATAAGTTGAGCCAGCATTAATCATGAACTTAAAAACGTATGTTCTTTATGTGAGATCTGACATGAAATAAAGGTGTCAGGATAGACCCAAGTGTTGGCTGATTTGGAAAATTCAATAGTGACATCCCATGAGTTCACTAGCAAAAGTGGAAAAAAAAAAGGCCATCATTACCTAGAAAGTGATGAGGTTAAGCTTATGCCAGTACTGCAAGCAAAGACTTTAACTGAACAGTTACCATCTGCTATTAGACCAGACACAAGTGAAAAAACAGAGGAAAAGATTCAAAAGAGAAAAGGAAAAGGTCCAGCACTAGCTTGAGCTATTTACTAGTTAAGCAAGTTTTCTTACATATCTGTAAGAAATGTAAGATCTGTAAGAAGTGAGCTGAAAGAAACTGAGCAAAGGATTGTTCTGAAACGACCACTACTTTCCTGCCTTGCTTGGAAAGGAACAGAGCGAGGGGATGGGGTGGAAGAAGTGTTGAAGCTCAGCACAACAATTTCAGTACAATGTTCAAAAGCAGAGCATGAGAGTCACTGACCATCATATAGCTTAAATCCACGTTCATCTGTTTCTACTTCAGACTCTGGCTGAAAGGGAAAGAAATTTAATTTTTTCAAGGTTGCTTTTATGACCATGCTGAGAGATATATACTCTTTGGTTATAAACATAAGGGATATACACTTTTGTATCCAATTAGTTAAATTTATCTTCAACATTACACTCATGCAAACAACTGTTAAAATACACTACAAAACCTTTACTTAATCTAGAACAATAAACACTCCAAATTATATGACTTAAGTTCATTAGAGCTTTACTTAAGAAATAAGAGCTCCTTCACCATCCTTCACAAACACCCCCAACATCAACACATAAGCTATTTTTCTGTTTTGAGTTGGAAGACAAAGAACTACTTATTGCTGTATGAGTGTAGGCTTAAAACGGTATCATTAAACTCATTAGCACAAAGGATCTTGAAAAATGCATCCATCAGACCCCCATTCCTTGTTTTAAAAGGGTGGCAAAGAAGACAGTAAATTTCTTTTTGTTGAGTATATTCAGTGGTTTGGCCACTTAAATTTCAATTACTCCAGTGCTCATTTGATGATTCTTATGAAATTAACATCATTTTAAGCAGCACCAATTTTAAAAGTTCATCAATACGAGAAGTGAAAAAAGAATTGAAATCTACTCAGGCCTTTTACCTATCAGGTTTTTCCATTAAAACTGTTACCTTAAAGAAGTCATCTTGAGAGATTATATCGCAGTTGGGAAGCATATTCTTAAGTTTTTCTGCTAGCGTTGTTTTCCCTCCATTTGTTACACTGTTAGAAAACATTGTAAAAAGTACACCAAGGCAAAAAACTAATCTTTTAAACATATGAACAAGCTCACACATACATTTCTATATAGTTATATGCAAAGAAACAATAAAACTCCCCAAAATTTTAGTCACATTAAATACTCTCTACCTCTATAAATTTTCTGGCGTGTTCCAACAGTTTTCAACAATCAGTACAGTAAATCAAGCAGTGCCAAGAAAGATGCTAGAGACACCTGCACCTGAGGCCTCCGACAGACACAGAACAATTTCTTAAGAGTTACACACTATAATTATGCAATTATATGTTGGATTTGTAATCCAGTTTCAAAAAAACATGTATTCAGATATAGAAATTATATCACTTCATTCTGAGAAGAAGACAAGTCTTAAGCTGTAGA
Organism: Cnemophilus loriae; assembly: GCA_013397755.1. Classification (NCBI taxonomy): domain Eukaryota; kingdom Metazoa; phylum Chordata; class Aves; order Passeriformes; family Corvidae; genus Cnemophilus; species Cnemophilus loriae. The sequence continues at coordinate 59,653 of VZTF01001975.1, forward strand.
GGAAATTTAATTTTGTATAACTTACCCCCCAAGGCCAATAACCAATACTTTCATAGTTTGTTTTCTCCTCAGTTCTTCCTTTTTACTGTCAAAAACAATAGCCAGTGAAAAATCTGAATTTAAGAACAAGAAAGCAACTATTGTATTAAGAAATACCAATTATACAGATAGTTTATTTTCTCTCCTGTTGTCCATCATTTTTCTTTTTGCAAAAGTACAGTCAGAACCTCAGCTACTTGTTCTAATGCTCACAAAAAACCTGCAATATATATGCTCCATTGTAAATTCCAATGTACTTTATTTTTGACAGTATTTTAATAATTTAAAAGGAACTCCAGGAGACTCGGTTCTAATGATATTAATATCATACAAGTTCCTAAAGAAAAGCACAATCACTACCTCAAGCATTAACAATATAAAAAAGACTAAGTAAACAGAAGCTGTGATGGCAAAACAAACAAAATCATTAAGAAAGAAACAAGTGGCATGCTAAGGAGGAAGATGTTTTAAAATGTCATGAAGACTTGTAACAAAGAGTATGTTCAAAAACTCTTTAATGAACCTAGTCTCAGCAGCGTAGTATTCACTGTGTAATTCACCACTCCCTTTCTGAGGGCATTAAAAGCACAGACCATACAAATCCTCTTCCTCTGCTCCACCACAGATTAATCTGGAAGCATTAAAACTACTGTAAGAGCAGTTTAAGCCATCCTAGCTGACTTAGCACTGAGAAGAACCAGGTACCACTCGATTTTCTCCAGAAAAGATCAAAGAGTAAACTCTAAAGGTTAATTTGTCCACCATATCCCTGTTGCTGCCACCATATCCCACCAACTCTGAAGCTCTGGCTGCCTGAACACCTTCAGTAGTCAGAGCTGCCAGGAGACACAATTCTGTCTTGCCCCAGCTCTTCCCCCTGAACTTTCTTCTGGAACAGGTGTTTGCAGAGTACACAGTGAACTATCCTAGAAAAATACTGCAGCTGAAAAACAGCTCTGCAAAGACAGAGGGGAAACAATGTTTTCAGCTGAACAAATTCCCTCCACCATCCAGTTACAGTACTGTGCCTACAAAGGACAGATGTAGCAGGACAGGTTGTAATAGGGCTGCTTCTCTTAGCAGCAGCACTAATCTACAGTTTGTTAAGCCAGTTTAACGTTTGTCAAACACTGTTTTCCATGAGCACACATCAATTTATAACTATTTAACCACATGCAAACACCCTTTTTTTCACTGTTCTGTCCTCCTAGGTCACACTTCAGGAGGTAAGGCCTATGACACCTAAGACCTGAAAGGACTGAGCAGGTAAAACCCTCCCTGCCTCCAACAAACAAGTTTCTCTATTATACTTGAAAAGAGACTTACAGGCTATCAGTATGAAAGCAAAACCACACTGTTTCTGTGAAAGCAAGCTTTAGACACACATGGAGTCTGAAATAATAACATCCTTTTGCATTTGGTGCAATGACTGGAAGTTCAGCTGTCTCACAGGTCTGTGATTTGATCTTTGCATGCTTTTTAATGTATGGTTATGTTAAAAAAAAAAAAAAACCACAACAAAAGATATATTGACTAGCCCAAGCCATCACCCATATGACAGCCATTGCTTTGCAATGGTGCTGCTTATCTACAGTAGTTGGCATTCACGACTTTTTAAAGTTAGTTCACATTGGTTTTCTAAGAATACTATCATTTTCAAGCTCAGTGATGCATTGCATGCTTATAGTACTAGCTATCAGTGCCAAGAGATGATCTGTTCTTAGGAAGTGATGATACTCAAGCTACTTGAAATAAAACTTAAAAAGCTCTTTTCTAAAAATCATCAGTAAGGTTTGTGCTGCAGAAGATTACCCTTTGTCCCACAAAGGATGTTATGCAACAAACCGGGCAAACACGTTCAGCTTTGGACTTCAATTTGTGTCACTGTCTACATGCAAAATAAGCCCAGTCTAGGGCAAAAAACACCATCATAAAAAACCACACCAATACTTCTGCCCCCCTGAGTAATGTGGAAAACAAATTTCAAAAGCAAATTTGTCATAAATGCTGCAACACAGAAATCCTAAACTAGTCTACCTTGGGTCAGTTTGGCTCTTTAAATCGAGCACAGACCCACGACAATGCTAGCACATCATTGCTCACCCCCTTTTAAGGGCATACCGCGGCAAAGCTCCCACGCACGAGGACAACCGAAGGTGCAGCGGACCCGGACCTGGAGCGTCCCTCACAGGTGCGAGCCCACACAGCGGGGCTGGCGGAGCTTCCCGGCGGGGCGCGCCGCTCGCCGCAGGTGGCCGCACCTCCACCGGTTGCAGCCGCAACACTTCAGCGCCTCCGGAGTTCGCACTTAACTTCACCCCCGCCGCCAGGCTGCTCAGACAACATCCTTCCGCCAGCCGGGAGCCGCGCAGGCGGAGCGCCCGCCTCCTGCGTCCTAGGACGGACCTGCCCGTGGCGCGCCCACCTCCGGGCTGGGGCGGCCCCGCGCACAGGACGCCCGACCCGAGCTCCTGGGGGCAGCGCCCTCACAGCCACCGCGGCCACCCCCGTCCCTCGGGCCGCCGCGTCCCAGTCCCGCTCCCGGTCCCGCTCNCGCCGCCCCGCCGTTGCCAGGGCCTGCCGTGGACTCGCGCTGCCGCCTCTCACCGCGGGCCCGCGCCCGGGCAGCCGATCGCCGTCGCGCCACTCCCCCGTCCGTGCTTAGGCCGGCTCCAGCCATGTCCAAGCCGCCACCTAAACCGGCCAAGCCAGGTGAGGGAAGGACAGAGCGGCCGGGCCTGTCCTAACCGTGCGGGGCGCGACGCAGCCCGCTGCCTGCTGACACGTGAAGGGCTTGGGGTTCGGGTCTGCTCTCTCAGACAGAGCCCGGGCGAGGGTGGGAGCGGGGCACAGCCGCCCTTCCGTTCCGGGCCGCACCCTGCCGCCATGAACCTCGGCACCGCACGCCTGGTGTCGGCGAGGAGGGCTGGCCCTCCCGCGGCTGGAAAGCACCGTGGGGCTGCCCTCGGACATCGTGCCTGGGCCGGACCCCGCGCCCGCTCTAGCTCGGGAGAAGGTTCGCGAGTGCCTCCAAGTCGGAGCCATCGCCCGGGGACAGGCTCCCCGTGTAGCGGGCTTGTGCAGAGCCCTCTCGCCCCGGCCTTCCTCGTCCGCACCACGGAGCCGCGGTGCCCGGGGATGGCACTTGGCGTCGTGGCGTGCCCGGCCGGCAGCAGCCGCCGAGGAGCTGCTTGCGTAGCCTGAAATGCACAGGAAGCCTTTTACCCTTTTAAGAAACAGCACTGAAATGCTCTGAGGTTTGCCTTGTGATTGCACGGATTGGCAATATCTTAAAGCATAAAATCATCCACTGTTTTCTGTTGTAGGACTCCTAATAGCCAAACTCTAAATGTGCTCTTTGAAATTCAGGTGTCAATGTGCACATCGCCGTTTCTAGTGCATTTAGCCATCGGTGTGTATGTTTTTGCTCCTGTGTTTTATTCAGAAATGTTTCCTGCAAAGCTGTTTGTATAAAAAAAATTTAATAGAAACCATGGGGTTTTTTCCTAAAAATATATTGAAAAGCCATTGGAAGTTGCATAGTTTTAAATCTTAGAGCAGAAGTGGCATTTTTCAGTTAACTATATATTCTTCTGTCAAAAATTTACCATTTGCTTTAGGGTGGGTTTTTTTAAGTAGGGAATTGATCTGGAAAATTTAATGGCTATTTATCATGCTTGTGTATCATCTTTTAGTGTAGAAGTTTAAATTCTTACTTAAAGATTCACTGTGATTTTCATGAAATAGATAAGACTAGTTTGTGTCTCCCAAAACAGGATTATCTGGTCCCTAAATACTTCTGAATTTCAGTATTTTTTTGCACTTGAAATACTTTTTGGAATGCTGATGTAAAAAAAAAAAAATTAAATGCATAACCTAATTGGATGTTTTAACTAGACAGCTTATAAAACAAGTTTTTTAATTTGAAGTTAAGTAAGTGCAGAAGCAGTTTAGACCATTTAAACCCTCGGTCTCATCCTGCCTGCAGAAGCAAAATCTGCTAAAGCTCTCTGGCTGTAGTTCCATCCTCGGAAGAATTTCCTCTGCCCTGTGGTTTGCTAAGCTTCATTGAAAACAGCTTACTTTAAATGAAAAAGACAGTAATAAAAGCATTGCTGTTGCGGACTCTTACTGAAAACAATCAGTACTGAGGAAATTGCAGGCTTCTGAAAGGATGTGGTGTTTAACAACTGAGTATGTGTGAAGAGTGGGATTTTCCAATGAAGTTGGTAATTCAGCTTTCTGTTTTTCAAGAAGATGAGTTAAATGTAACGTAAGATTCTTAAGGAGTTAAAGGCTCTAGCCCTGCCTAACTTACAGGAGCTTTCAGACTGACTCAGACATGTTCTGTCTAATACTAGGTGTCTCTCCCTAGTTTGGTGGGGTGCAGTTTGCGGTGTGCTTGGTCTGATAAAATGCAGACTGTCATCAAAAGGGCAGGTTCCCTACCCCCACCATCCCTTTCTGTTCCGTTTAGTTATGTGACAAGTTGATGGTGCTCTAACTTTTTTATATAAGGTTATTTTTATGTCTGATGAACTTGCTGAGCTGGTTTACCAGCATGAGTGCTTGACACAGCAAAAGGAAATTTGTAGGAGAAGGAAGACAAAGAAAATAAAATTGTCTTGCTAATGACTTTCAGAGCTGATTAAGAGTAATAAGATTAATTTTTCCAAATCCCTAATTTTTGAAGAGAGAAAATTTTACAGCATCTTTTTTTTCAGAGTTTTCCAAAGTAATTTTCCAGAAGGGATTCCCTTGTAGCATACTTGGAAATATCTCTGTAGTTGCATGTCTGACTTCTGTATGATAATAGTTACACCTTTGATACTGTAATCGAATTTCTTAGGGTTGTAGATAGATGTTATTTAAGGACATAAATATACGAACTGCGTGTGGTGAAATAGTTTCTACAGCAGTGGAAGGCTGTCTCTTTTGGTGGCGTTTAGACTGCATTAGCTAGAATGTCTTGGTGCCTTTGGTCAAGCTGTGTTGATTATTCTTCACTGATCATGATTAGATATCAAGTCTATAAGCTCTGTCAGGGAACAGCAGGGCTGCTTGCATTTCTGATGAATTACTACAGTTCAGGACAGACAGAAGAGAAAACAAGACATTGGTTGCTGTCCTCTGCTCCTCTGCGTTTGAGAAATAAGAAGTGCAGATGGACAGAAAAGGAAGGAAATATTTCAGTGATGGGGAAGTGAAAATACACAGTGAAATAGATAGCCTTTTTAAAACAGTCAGTCCTCACTGCTCAGGTCAGGCATTTTGGACATTACAGTTGGACAGTGCTTTAAAAATGTGGGAAAAAGAGTAGATGTGAAGGGAGAAAACCAACTAGCTGTGGCAGTGTCATTTTCTTCAGTACATGAGAGCATTTTTTCTGACAGATTGCTTTTCTGTAAATCCTGTTGTGTGCACAGCACATAAGGATTTCAGTTACAGAGAGATGGTTTTGACATATGTTAGACAATTGTGTTTGTGGACACTTGAGCAAGTCTTTTCTGTAGTCAGCCCTTGGGTAAGGGGACAAGATTGTTTATAGAGGCTCTAAAAGTCTTTTAACTTACAGTGTTTTGAGGCTTTTTTTTTTTGAAGAAGTGCTTTGCTTTTCTCATGTAACTCTGTATTGTTATTGTTTTCTAGCTGTAGCTTTTATTTAGACTTACTATCAAAAATAAAAAGGAATGGAGTGGATGTTGAAAATAGCAGCAACATACTTCTCTGTCAGCATTATGCAAGAGTAGGGTTTCCCCTCCATCTTTTAAGAAATTAGTTGGTGTCTCAAACTACATTATTCTTTGCAGAGTTCATATCATATTGGATGTTAGTCCTGTTTACAAAAGTTACTTATTAAGTCTTTTGGATTTGATGAGCTTTAATGGCTTCTGCTTAGTTGTCTGCTAGTTAAGCACTGTCTTCTTGAAGAGTGCTAACTGTCTGATGATGTCTTTTTGATTAGAGCCTTATATAGTGTGCAGCAAAAGCTTTTGGGGAGATTAAAGGGGTGTATCAATACTTTAAAAAATCCTTACTTTCATGTTCACCAGATACAGTAAGGTTTGTTAATCCTGGCCTAGAGTTGACACAACATTTATATTTTATGGAGAAAGACCAGTCTTTGTACCAAGTAAATTAGAGTTTTAAATTACTCCAGTTGAGAGGTAAATAGGAGGAAACATAAGGATGTAACGTAAAGGGTTGCTACCTCAAAGCAGATTTGCTGACTTTACTCCCACTAGTAGCTGTCAGAGTTAAAAGTAGGGTTCTGGACATAGATACTTAGTTTGAATCACAAACAAGTTCACCTCAATTCTAGGGTGAAGTAGGAGCTGTGACAGCATTCACAGGAGCAGAACACTTGCCTTGAGTCACATGCCTAAGGCCTTGGCAAGTAGGCTTAAATTTGACATAAGTGGTGGTGGTTTGGACTTCTGTACTCAAAGAAAGGTTTCTGTTAGCTAGGAAGATGTGAGCATGTCAGTGTGGGGAGTTACACGGCAATCATCAAATCTGAGGAGAGAAAAACGTCAGAGAAACAATTAAACAGTTCTCAGTCTGCTTTTAATATGAATTATAAACTTTCATTTTTGACCTCAAACCCTCTTATTACTGCAAGTTGCTGGGACCTCTATCAAGCTTCCTGCAAGTGAAGGCATGCTGGTATTTACAAAAATAAAATTGATAAGAAACAGAAGATTTCAGCATCAAGCCATGCCAGTGACATTGTGTTCTCTTATATCTTCTGTGAGAATATTTTTACTTCTGATTTTCTGTAAGGAAATTATGTTTGTTCCTTCCATTCTAGATACTGGTTAGTGCAGTCCCTGATTGTTCCTGGATACCCCCAGTTTGTCATCTACACTAGGTACCAGTCTGTCCTTTGCAGTCTTTTTAATATGTTCCTAAATAAATTCCTAGGTTTGCTTGCTTGTTTTTTTAATATGCCCTTCTCCCCTCCTCCCCCAACATATATTCTCTGTGTTCACTTCCCCTTTCTAATAAGCATTACTTAGAAGTTGCAGATGGTTCTCTAAAACACTGGGGACTCCACCTTTTTCTGTCTCAGTTGTGGCAATCCTTAAATGCTATGTTGAACTCTGCTGTGTCAGTGAGCAAAAGGCCAAAGTACAAATGGCACTCCTGCGAAAAGTATTTCCAAAACTTCTATACCTGTTTGGAGGTCTGTGTGCAAAGCACTTTGTTTTCCAATTCCCAATGATGCAGGCTTGGGGCAGAGTGGCTGGAAAGCTTCCTGAAGGAAAAGGACCTGGAGATGCTGGTCAACAGCTAGCTGAACATGAGCCAGCCCAGGTAGCCAAGAAGATTACTGGCATGCTGGCCTGCATGGAGAGTGGTGTGGCCAGCAGACAATAACTGTCTCCCTGTATTGCGTGCTGGTGAGGCTGCACCTCAAGTCCTGTGTCCAGTTCTGGGCCCCTCACTACAGAAAGGAGATTGAGGTGCTGGAGAGAGTCTAGAGGAGTGCAGCAGAGCTGGTGAAGGGTCTAGAGAGTAGGTGGTGTGAGGAGTGGCTGAGGGAGCTGGGAGTGTTTAGCCTGGAGGAGAGGAGGCTTGAGGAGACCTCATTGTTTTGTACTACTATCTGAAAGAAGGTTGTGGCAAGGTGGGTGCTTGTTTCTGGTCCCAAGTGACAAGTGATAGGACAAGAGAAACTGGCCTCAAGTTGTACCTGGGAGGTTTAGGTTGGGTATTAAGGAAAATTCCTTCACTGAAAGTGTTTGTCGGCTATTGGAACAGGCTTTCCAGGGAAAGGAATGAGTGCCTGGAGGTATGTAAAGGACACGTGGATGTGCCACTTAGGGACAGAGTTTAGTGGTTTGTCAGTGTTAGGTTAATGGCTGGGCTTGAAGATCTCAGAGATATTTTTCAACCTAAATGATTCTGTGAGAAGCCAGGAAAAAAAATTTCAGTTTGGCCATAATGTCCTACTAATAAAATTGCATGTCTCCCCAGAAACATGGAGATCATAAGATAAACATCTTTTCTCTTCCTAAAGCAAACTGCAAGTGTATCACAAATGATTCTGATCTGCAGCTTACCTTTGATATTTCCCCCTGGGCCAAAAGGTTGTGACTTAAAATTGCTGGTATGCATTACCAGATCATGTAATTCCTTTGTGGGTTGTTAGGGCAACACTGAGAAAACAAAGACACTGCTCTTTTACCACCAGACTTTCTGTGACATGCCTTTCACTTCCTTCAAAGAAATTGATCTGAATATATCTCAAAATTCATATTCCCATCTATAAATGTTCTGGAAGGAGACCAAAACTGGCATAAGCCCTCGAGCATGCCAGCAGTCCTTCTTCTTCCCCACATACCATATCCTTTGCATATCCTTTTGGGCCATTTATTACAGGTAGGGGTTCAAATTAGTTGTTTTCAATCAAGTTGGTGCTAGAGTACCTGATCCTAAACATAATCCTGAATGCAGGATTATGGCAGCAAGGAGAAAGATGGCTGATGACAGCCCAGGATTAGCTTGAGCCCTTGAAGAGATTGATAGACTTGCAGTTTTTTAACTAACTGTAGATTACTGTAGTCCATTTTGATTTTCTACAGCACAGAGATTATCCCTCCCTGTACTGTAGGCACTGACAAGTGCTTCGTGACACGCAGTGCGTCGGTTCATCCTAAATTAGTTACTCTGATTTTTATGGTAGTCTTGAGCTACTCAGTCCTAATATAGCTAATGAAAAGATGCTGCATCAGAATCAATATCTGATTAGTAGCATCTTGTTCAAGTCGGTGAGATTTGATTGTGGCTCTCCACAGCAGATGCTGACGAAAGACTTGTATCAGTCCAGTGGGGCCAAGCCATGGTAGTTCCTGTGAACATTGACTTACTGCCATCACTATTTTGTTTAAATTACTCATCTTTTGAGCTGAGGACTGTGTTGGGGTGTTTTTCTGTTTGAGGACATAATAATTGACAGCTAATGAAATTGCATTATCTCGCCTTTGGTGCTGGAATTTCAGCCTAATGCAAGTACCTTAGTAAGTAACGCCGTGCAGGTATAGGTTGGTTTTTTGGTTTTTTTCTTTTTTCATTTTTAGCATTTCATTAGGGGGGTTGAAAGCAAATAAGAGAAAGTGAAGAACGTTTTGGTGGTAGAGGGGTTTTTAATGCTAGTATCTGTGGCGGTTTAGAGAAGCTAGAGTAAAAGAACAGAAAGGAAGTGAGGGAAAAAAAGTCACTGTGAGAGAAACAGTAACTCCTTGTTGCTGTGCTCCTTACTTAACACTTCTTTGGAAGCAATCTGTAATGATACTGCAATTGATTAAAAATAAACCTCAAAGTTGTAAGAAGAAAACAAAAATCTTACAGTCTTTTTAGAAAATGGTGTTTTGGTTTTGTGAGGTCTTTTTATTACTTAGCATTAGGAAGCTGTCATGGGTTGACAGGTTTTGTAGTGAATTTCACCTTCCAGGTCCTTTGGACGTGACAGGGTGTCATGGGCCAATGATATTTAAGATACGGCCTCTGCGAGGGAACGATATTTAGGGAGTTTGGACGCCTGAAACTTCTCTCCTTGGCTCCGGCGTTTGAACAGGTAACAAGAAGGAGAGGGGTCTGTGCCAGGCCAGGCCTCTGGGCTGGGCCTGGCCGGCCCCCT